>RANY01000422.1:0-29375 GCA_009805235.1 Neurospora pannonica FGSC 7221
TCAGCCTCATCATCTGCGTCGGCATCGCCGTCGCGTTTTGTGCCCACATTGCCCGCGCCTTCATGTTCCCGTCCCGCACATTCATGGAGCGCGCCAAGACCCGCTTCCGTGGCCGCGACGCGCGCGCGTGGACCGCCCTCTGCAACGTCGGCGGCAGTGTGTTTTCGGGCATCACGGTCACCAAGCTCCTCGGCGTCTTTGTGCTCGGGTTTACAAGAAGCAAGATCTTTGAGATTTACTACTTCAGGATCTGGGTTGCTTTGGTCCTCTTTGCCGCCACGCACGCGTTGGTTTTCCTGCCTGTGGCGTTGTCGCTGGTGGGAGGAGACGGGTATGTTGACCCTGAGAGCGATGGTGGGTTGGAGCAGGATTTGGCGAGCAGGAGGTATAGGGCTCTGGTGCCGGATGCTGATTCGGACTCGGAAGAGGAGGAGGAATATTAGAATGACCCCAACATCCCTCCTAGAGGTGCTTTGCAAGGGAAGACAGATGATAGGCCTGTCACTAGAGGTGCTTTGCACGAGGGAACGGATGGCCCTGTCACCACGTCTAGAGGTGCTTGCAAGAGGGAACTAATGGTCCGGTCAATGTTGAGCTCTTTGGGGTGGGGATCATGGCTGCTATTGCGCAGAGATGGGGTGTTTGATTGATGGGGTAGGAAGTAAGGTATGGTATCTGGTGTTTATGATGAAGAAGTTTACCTAGGACATGAAATGGAGGGTAACATAGGGAATGGAACAGCGAAAGGCTTCGAGGGAGCGGGTTATGGATTTGTTTGCAAGTTTCCTTTTTCGTTGTTATGCACTTGGTTTATCTCTTTCCTTTACAAGGGACCGGAGTAGTGAGACTGGTTTCATGATTTTGCATGATAAAGCGTTCATACGGTCGGGTCAGTACATGTGTTTTTGGGCTGCTAAGGGTGATACGGTGAGCATGAATTGGCAATGTAATATGCGCTGAGTTGATTGGTAGGAAGTCTGGAGTCTTTTTTTGGGTTATTCGAGGGGTGTATACAGTTGAGAAATACATGAATCGAGCATCTTTCTTCGAGCCAGTTGAAGTGTGATGTCAAACTGGTGCGGTATCAGCGCTTAGGAGAAGAGAAGAAAGAAGGGCAGGAGGGGTGAAAGTTCCATAGCGCGCAAAGGGGGTCTATGAATATGATCCCCGGGATGTTCCAGTGACTGTAAGATAATCTGGTCAAAGTAATATTTACCTGGAAACAGATCCATAAATCATAGTGTTCATGGGTTACAGATGTTCACGGATAATTTTCCTTGAAACGTTGTTGATACCCACATTGATGACGGCTTTTTTTCTTGAATCCATCCCGCATGGAGAGGTTTCCTAGGAGACATCATTATGGGGATCGTTTTTAAAGTAGTCCATTTTGCTTTGGTAAAATATTTTGGTTTGGAGGATGGTAATGAGGATGCTCTTGCAGTTTCAAACAGATCATGGATTAGTTTCCAGGTTGGGCCAGTTCATGAATTAGGTTGCCCGGGAAGGGGTCATCCTGAGGACCCTTTTCGTAAACTCCCATGGGAAGTAGGTGTATGTTAACTGCTTAACAATAGGGGCACAGGAAGTGCGGGGATTGGGCAGGTTCTGATAGCGCAAGAACACGCCTTGGTTATTTTCTGTCTGCATCAGCCCACCAAGAACTTCCTCTTGCTTCCTGTGGCAGTCGTGGCCAACCCGACTCCAAAGTGCTGTATCTATTCCCATGCGGGGGGGGAATGCCCTCCCCAGGTTTCTTCCCCTTGACAAGAAATCAAATAAGCCAATCCCCCAGGGCATGCTTCGCCTTGTCTACTTTTACCTAGTTCTCTTGCTTGTTCGAAGCAATCGCTTTCACAATCACCATTGCCGAACGTCTATCATCCAGCCAAGAATCCTTCTTTGCAAATCCGGAAACACAAACAGCACATTCACATCTGCCGAAAGGCGACCAGAGTCCTTTTGACAGGGGCCGCCGACCAAGCTCCTTTTTCGCCGCCTCCTCAGCTGCAGCTTACAAGCGCACCACAGGAATCATGGAGAACAAACAGAGAATGCATGAAGGAACAGGTAACTTGAGCCTGGCAGCTGTTCGCAAGGCGGATGGAAACACTTCCCGAATCCCGAGAAACGTGGCGACAGGGTGTTGTTGTCTGAGGTGATGGATTAAAGCGACGTAGCTGTGGGTTTGAGGTCCATCGTTCATCCGACTCGCTGGTGAGAAGTAAACTGGATATCGGGAAAGCTCATTCTCTTTGCTTCATTGAATCTTTAACTTTTCAACTTTGAATCACTGACGCCACCTACAGGTATGCTCCTAGATTTTTACTTGAAGGTGTCAGACACTCGGCGCAGAACACAGAAGCCGTTCCGAGGAGGTTGCTTCCTGGAATCTATTTCCGTCACCACCATCAGACCCCACCTTTCCGACTTACACGGAACAGTTGCCGTTCCGTGAGAGGCTAAAGGCAAGTGCATGGGAAGCAGATCATGAGGGACGTTCAAAATGGAGTCTCCCGAGCGCTCCGGATTCACCGCCAAGACGATCCCTTATTACCGAACCTTCAACACTGCCAGCTGCCGCCTTTTCGCAACTGCCTTTAAGCCACCGAAAACCGCTTACGTCTTTGTACAGCACATTTCCGGGAACACGATGGTTGAAAGCGTGCATCCGGCTCACGTATCTTGGTAGGATCTTGCCAACCTTCGCAAACTGTCGCGGTCGACGATTGGATATGACATCTGCCGATGGATATTGGCTCGCATGTGCCCCTCCCCCCTCCCTAGGCGTTGGCGTCACCCCCCACCACCACCAACGGCAGTGATGTTTGGTGGTGCCTGGGGTGGTAGACTGGTAGTGGCCACAACGTAGGGGTTTGCTCAGCTAGGTAGGTATGCTTGGTTGGTTATTTCCAATTGGGACTGCGGTTGCTACCTCTAACATATCACTTACACGTACATTGTGTTGCTCTCATCGCGGGACACCAGGCAAGCATCGCAAAGGGACGTCTTACACCTTCGGCCTTACCAACGAGACACATCTCAGACTACTATTCAACTCCCAATATCCAAATATCATGTCGGCTATGGAGGGTGGTAGTCCACGATTAACTTTACATGGCATACCGCATCTCCAAATGGAGGGTGATGGGCAACTTGGTTGGTACAGTACCTACACCTCTTCCCAGCAACGGAAAAGGGAAGGTTGTATACATCCAGCAGCCCTGTGGCCTCCATCTCCATCACATCTGTAATCATGGGTGAGTACTTGGCTATACACTCTCCACGAAGCCGGTTAACCAGTACCGTGTAATTCAGGGGTGAACTTGATACGCCTGGACTCCTACCTGGTCCTCTTGACACTCTTCCTTGGAGAGATATATCGTATACACGGCAAATAAATTTCTTACAATCTTTACATATAGAGCCAACGAGTATTTGCTTTTGTCATACCAGTTATTATCAAACCTGTGAACCTAGTGGCTTGTGTCTGCACAGTTCGGTTGTTTGTTTAAGTTTATATCTACCCGTGCTGTGTGTGGGATGGCTCGCTTGTGGGGGGGCGAGATAAGTAGGAAGTCCCTACTTACACATAACATGATGATGTAGGACCACCGAGCCGTCAGCCTAACAAACTCACGCTAAGGGACTTCTCCGCCTTGCTTGTTGACACATCAAGTCTATCCCAGGATTACCGGGCGTCGGGAGATGCACGGGGGGAACTGTCGGGGTAGATTGGTATGGTTGGGAGACCAGCCTCGGAATCCTATGACGGTACCTACCTACCCCGGTTTGTCTTCTTCTAGGACGGGGGGATCTTCTTGTGTCTCTCAACCCATGACTCGTTTAAGAGCCGCTTATCCCCTCCACATGGGTTTCTTGGTCAACCGGCAGTCACATATAGGCTCATTCGAGACGGTTTTGCTGTTGCTCTCTTTATTACTTGTTTATTCCACTTAATATCCTCTCAGTTTTTGTTTTCTTGATCCTCAACTTTCCGAATATCAGGTTTCAACAACCATAACACGATCAGACCACAGTGCACTTGGTCATAGAGAAACGAAGATACAAGCTCGACGCCTCAGGGCACCACCACATACACCTTCCACTTCCCATCACATCATTCCTCCATTCGAATCAAGATGATCACAGACGTGATAATACGAGTGCTTGCACAGCACTGGCCGGCAATACTTCTCTCGGTACTTGTGGGATGGCTGGTCAGGAACAGATATCACAACGGTCTGAACAAATACCCAGGACCGTTCCTGGCGTCGTTGACAGACTGGTGGAGATTTATCGATGTGTATAAACGGAGACCAGAAGTTACACACATTGCGCTTCACAAGAAACATGGCTCTATCGTGCGCCTTGGACCCAACACCTTGTCCTTTTCGGATCCGGAGGCGATCAAGACGATATACGGTCTCAATAAGGGGTTTGTGAAGGTGAGACTTGATTGTGGTCCTAAGAAGTATTTTGAGTTGTTCACTAACTCTCAACAAACAGTCCGACTTCTACGTCGTCCAACAATCCACCGTCAAAGGCCACAATCTCCCTTCCCTCTTCAGCACGACCGACAATGACTTCCACATGCAATTCCGCCGTTGCGTCAACTCCGCCTTCGCCATGTCAGCCCTCGTCCAGTATGAGCCCTTCGTCGATAACACCACCAAGCTCTTCCTGAAGCAGACCGAGAAGCTGTACGTCGAGGGCGGAGCAAAGGCGTGCGACTTCACTCGCTGGTTGCAGTTCTATGCGTTCGACGTCATTGGTGAGATAACATACAGCAAGAGACACGGGTTCATTGAGCACAACGAGGATATCGACGGGATCGTTTCGTATCTGACCAAGTTATTTAACTACGTCGCTCCAGTGAGTCCTCCCCCCCTCTATCCGTCCATGTTATCGGAACCCAAAACTTACTCACCTCTCCCCATTAAATCAGATCGGCCAAATCCCCCTCCTCGACCGTCTCTTCCTCAAAAACCCCCTTTACCTCAAACTCTCCCAATGGGGCCTCATAGACGGCACCATGCCCGTCGCCGCATTTGCCCGCGCCCGCATGGCCGAGCGTCTGCCCGAACTGCAAACCGACTCCCCCAAAACCATCCTGCCCACCTCCGAAAAACAGGCCACCCTAAAAGTCCAAACCCCCGACCTCCTCTCCAAGTTCCTCGCCGCCCGCTCCGCCCGCCCCAACTTCATGACCGACACCCTCGTGCAAACCATGGCCGTATCCATGGCCTTCGCCGGCTCCGAGACCACCGCCATTTCGCTTTCGGCCGTGTTTTACTACTTACTCCGCACCCCCCGCGCGCTGGCTCGTTTGAGGGAGGAAATCGACAGCGCTGCTCGTCAGGGGAAGTTTAGTGATTACGGGACGGGACTGGTTACTTGGGCTGAAGCCCAGACGCTGCCGTACCTGGATGCTTGTGTGAAGGAAGCATTTAGATTGCATCCTGCTCCGGGGTTACCGATGGAACGGGTCGTTCCTCCCCAAGGGATGGAGATTGTTCCCGGGGAGTTTGTAAAGGGGGGGACGACGGTGGGGGTTAGTGCGTGGGTTTTGCATAGGGATGAGAGCATTTTTGGGGAAGGGGTGGAGGAGTATAGGCCTGAGAGGTGGTTGGTTGATGAGGAAGAGGTGTTGAAGGGGGTGGAAGGAGGGGATGATGAAGAGGAGAGGAAGAGGAGGGTGATGGAGGAGGAAAAGAGGATTAAGACGATGAATGGGCATATGTTGCAGTTTGGCATGGGGAGTAGGACGTGTATTGGGAAGAATATTAGTTTGTTGGAGATTTATAAGTTGGTGCCTAGTTTGTTGAGGAGGTTTGAGGTGAGTTTTTACCCTTTTCTTTGTTCCTTTGGGGAGAGATGACTGACACATGGCAATGGCGTGATACAGATCGAATTCGATGACCCGAGCAGGGAGTGGGAGATTGTCAATGCTTGGTTTGTGAAGCAGAATAACTTCATTACCAGGTTTAAGGTGAGGGAGATTGTTAAGCCTGATGGCCAGGAATAGGCGGTTCTGTATTTTGGGTATCAGGGAGGTGTCTGGGTGTCGTGATGGTTTCCTGTTCACTTGGGCGAGGTTCGTTGGGAGAGCTGTGGGTTGAATGACCAGTAAATAGATGATGGCTCTATCTCAGAGTTGGAGCGCAGTTTACGAACTTGAGGCGTTGGCACGAAGATGAACTAGATAGAACAAAGATCTTTTTATCTACGTTGGTCTGTAAATTTGTGCTTGTGGGGGGTATCAACAAAAAAACGAACGATGTATCCAAAGAAGCGGCTTAAGTAAGTCAAAGGCCCTCAAGCAAGATGTCCAAATGAAAGTAGACAGGCCCCATTACCACTCAGTCACGGCTTCCTGCTCAAGCCATATATAATCCTCCTCTTTTCTTTACAAACAATCTCCCATCAAACACCTCCAACACCGCCATCCTCCAAACTCTCATCCCACCCCCCGGTCTCCAACAACCACCCACCAACTCGCTCCTTAACCCCCCCAATCGTCTCCCCCAGCGCCTCATTCCACTGATCCTGCACCACCCTCACCTTCTCCTTCAAATCCTCCGTCAACCTCTGGCCCTCCTCACTCCTCATCTGCTCCACCCTACTCGCATCCCGTCCATCACTCTCCATCACCTTCGCCTTCGCACTCACACACGCCTCCTTAACCTCATGCAACAAACATAAAAGGTTCGTCTGACTCTCAATAAACTGATACGTGCTCTTCTCCGCATGCAACAACAGACTAAACAAATACTGCAGGGGGTGCTCCACATAACTCGGGTTCTCCTCGTACTCCGACTGTGGGATCTGGATTTGAAACCCTTCCATGCCGGAGGAAGGGATGTTATCCAGCAATCTCTTTAGCGGGGGGGCGATGTCCCAAAAGGCAGAAAGTTGCGCCTCGACTCCCCGGATGACCGTTTCTTCGACGACGTCCCGGAATTGTTGAGTGCGATGCAGGACTTCTTCGTGGTAAGCTAGGGCGCGCTTGGCCGCGTCTTCGGCGAAGAAAGTGGTGGCAGAGGCGATCTTGTCTTCTTGTCCGGCTAGAAGGCGGTAGGGGGTCAGGACGACTTCGCGGTAGCGGTCGTTGCGGTCAGACAATAAATCGTACAGGGCGCGGTGGAGGGTTTCGCGCGCTTCGAAGATCCATTTGAGGAGGGTGAGTTTTTCGAGCAGTTCGGGTTGCTCGTCGCCTTCTTCTTGCGGGAGGTTGGGGTTGGAGTCGTGGGTTTCGTCGAAGAGGCGTGACCTTAAAGAGTCGAAGAGTTCCGAGGCTTTGGTGATGCGGGTTTGTAAGATTTCGTTGACGGGCACGACGACGGCGGTTTGAAATTCGTCGAAGTCGGATTTTTCGAGGTCTTGGATGCGGTTGTTTTCGGACGTGTTGGCGTCCGTTTCGATGGCGGCCGCCTCGGCGTAGCCGATGCTGCCTGAGGCGATTTCGGACTGGAGGTTTTGGCGGAGGGCGGCACGGCGCTGTTTGGCGGCTTCGGCGGCGTCGRGGCGCGCTTTGGTGCTGGCGAGCTTGAAKTTCTCTTTGATGGCGTCGATCTCGGTCATGTCGCTGATGACTCGGACTGAGCTGCGGGTTTGGGTGAGCTCAGGGTGGTTGTTGTTGACGGCGGGGTGGTGGCGTGGGTATGGTGGTGGAAGGGTCACCAGGCGAGAGACGTCCAGGTGCGCAGGGTTGGGTGTGCTGGGAGTTGAGTAGTTGGATAATACCGAGTTGCGGGCTGATTGCTGTTGCGGTTGTGCGGGTGTTGTTTGGTCTTGCTGCTCGTGCCATCCCACCTTCTCAGGGGGATATTCGGAGTCGGAGTAGCGCTGGTTGTTACTAGGGCCGGCTGATGCATCGTCGATCCATTGGAGAGCTTCTCTGGCCTCCTTGGGGACGCCCATGTATTTGGATTCCCTCTTTGATCGTTCCATCTTCGTCGACGGCGCACCGCTAGAGTCCGCTTCCCACCATCGACTTGCCGGACGTCCTCGGGAGTCCTGCTCGTCCACCGCATCGCTCACGCTCATGCTGAGGATGGGCGACAACGAGGGCATGTAGTTCGAAGTCGGCCAGTTGTTCGCATTTGGTGTGTTTCCACTGCTTCCTGGCGTCATCGGCTGACTAGCACTTGACGGCGTGATGGGCGTTTGTCCATGGCTATTGGGGTTTCCACTGAAGACAGAACCGATAGAGCCACGATGTGACCTGGGCTCCGAAGACTGCGGTGTGGTCAGTTCGATAACCCCGCTTGTAGCAGAGTTCGAGGACTCTCGTCTGTTGTGGGTATCCATCGGTCGGAATAGGTCACGAGTTAGGTCGAGGATCTCGGAGCCCATAGCCCCTATGGCAGCCCCGTATCTTTCCCTCCGTATCCTGGATTCACTGACAAAGAACTCGGCAAACAGGCGGACTCGCTCGGCATCACTCGATGCCGTCATTTCTTTCTGTGCAAAAGCGGTGAACCGCTCGATGGTTGCTTGTGTGAACTGCTCGTTACTTTGGCTGATGACCGAGTGACGTGTCAGATGAGTAGCAGGCACATGAGAAGTCGAGGAAGCTCGGCTTCCGGTGGGAGGTGTCGGAAGAGCCTTTGGTGCAAAAGCCGGGTGGTCCTCGGTATACCGATGGGTTTCCGTTGACAGTCCTGTTGGGGTTAGCTGGCCAGAATGAGCTTGATTCAAACCCGCCCGAGGCGTGGTGCCCCTAGATTCATGGCTGTTGTCCATCGACTCTCCCGTCCTAGGACCGTCACTCATTCGACTGGACCTCGGTGTCCCTCGGGTGATCGTTAACCGTCTCTGCAATCCACCTGAGCCTGGAATGACAATATCCGAAAGATCCTGCGACCCATCCATGGAGTTACGAACGCTCCCTCTTGTCCGGCTTTCCGTCCTTCGCTCACGGATTGTCTTGTCGGTTCTCTGAGCGTAACTCCTAGCCAACGAACCCATCGAAGCTTCTGAAGACACTGCTGATTGGGGATGTGCACTCGAACTTGCGACACTCGCAATTTCCGTTCCAACAGGTACCCTGTTATCAGGAGATGGCGTTCGGGCTTGGGCTTGAGCGTTCGACATAACCTCGGTATCCTGCCAGTTTGCTGGTGTAGGCGGAACAGGCCCCAAAGCAGTAACTCCACTAGGAGGAGGCCTGCGAGTGGGAGCCGAGACAATAGGGTCGCTACCAGAGGGAAACCTCTGAACGCTTTGGGTGCTTTGGGATCGTGCTGATGACGGGGGCGGACCCGGTGGAGGAGGCGGAACGGGCATTGCCGAATCCCATCTAACCTGAGATGATGATCGGGATCTGGCTGATGTTGGTGTAGAAACGGCAGGCGTTGATACTGCTCTTCGTGCCGCAGGGGCTAGGTTTGCCGTTTGCTCGGGCTGAGGTATTTGCAACGTCAAAGGCCTGGGCGAGTTGGCGTTCCCATTCATAACGCGAGACATAAGCCCTTGATGTCGGACCGGTGGATGAGCATCTACCGGAGTGCTTGTCTGCTGTTCTCGTCGCCTGCTCAACGACGGAAACCCAAACCGTCTTTCTCTTGACGATTCTCTCGYGCCAGGAGGAGGTGGAAACGATGCGGTTGCAACCGGCGGCTCTGTTGGAGGCCGTTGAGCTGGGGGTGCCGGCGGTGGTGGAGCTCGGGCTGCGGAGATGTTCGCCCCGTGAGACGGCTCTAGCACCATACTCATCGGCCTTGCGCTGCGTGGAGGTGAATACGGGGGTGGAGGTGGAGGGGTTGCTAACATCGTCAGCATAGCCTTTGGATCAACACACCTGTTGACTTGACTTACCTTGAGGCTCAAGATAAGGATGGCCTTGCGGTGGTGGGAACTGCTGCATACGGTCAGAGCCCGGCCCTATGACCGGAGACGCAACCCATTCCTGCGGATTGTATGGCTGAATTGCGCTTAGAGGCGTCTGGTTCGATGAGAAGGCGTGAGAAGTCATCGACACGGCCGAGAGCGGTGTGTTGGCGTGATGGCCGTGGTATCCCCCCAGTGATGCCGTTAAGAGAGGATTGAGGCCGGCGCGGAGGCGCGCCGTAGGATCTCGTGAGGAACTCATGGCCGAGAATTGTCGAGGATGTTCCTGATTTAGCCCGGACGGTACCACAACGTCCACACAAGGACCTGCGGGCTGACTGTAAACCCTTTTAGACCAAAAAAATGATGGGATGTCGGTAGTGCTGGATGAGATATCGACGGCGTGCCGGATGCCTATTGATCCCCAAAACCGTGCCTTGAACCCGCACCAAGCATAATCCTTCAGATTCGTTGTCACAACTCCATTCACAGTCGGAGGCGGTCGGAACGTGGGGTTGTTGTTTAGGGCCAGGCCATCACAGGACGATGCCAGGACAATGTTATTGACGGTATGACAACAGGCCCCAATGAGAGTTTCCGGTCAACCTGTTGGTTGAAGGCGCGGCTGAGGAACAGCTGGAGGTTGCATCCACCGCTTGCGCAAGTGGTAGATGAAGTGCAGTTCGTTGGGTTGGGCTGTATAAGCGGTCCGCTGAATGTTTGTGAGGAGGTGAAAGAAAGGGAGAGGTTGCCCCAGGCCGCGCCCTAGTGTGGCAACGCTCACACTACATAGATGTACTGTGTAGACTCATACTCCATAGGCTAACCAACACAAGAACCCCGGTCTTTAGGTCTTGCGGGCGGCGAGCTAGTTGTGTAGCATTCGAATGCATAAAACGCGGGAGCCGGCCTCCTGTTTAAACTGGCCTAGACGACTGGTCGATCTTGGCAACTGGGAGGCCGGGCTTTCTCCAAGAGGAGGTGGTCTTCCGATGGTGATACTGCTGGCCCCTATAGGTCCCGTCGTCTGTTATCACAGCTCCAAGAGATGAAACCGTGATATGTACGATGCCCGTCCATACCATGGTCGGACGGACGGGAACATGTGCACGAAAACGGTTGCAACTCTCGCCCTGGCCTCTCCTGCTGTTAATTAATAAGGTGGCCACAGCTATCCTCTATCTCCTGACAGTTTGACACCATCAAGGCTGCCTCTGTGCGTTCCCCCATCCACATGGTGTCCAGATGGGCAATAGTTATGTCTATGAGCAGCCCAACTCACGATAGGCACCAGAAAGCCCAGGCATAAAGGAGACAGATCCGGAAATGGCCCCTGACTTGGAGGAGAAGATGGTGTGCCCGTGTTACTGTTGGCTGAGTCGTGCTACAGTCTACCCCGCGATGAACGGTGACAAGCTGATAGGCAGCTGGTAAAACATCACAGGAAGTGTTGCTTTCCCAAAGAGGTTGGGTGGGTGTGGTCAAGAGAGCAAGCAAAAGCTTCTATAGTAGGGAAGAAGAGGAGTTCATCCCACAGTACCTCCGCGTTGTACGGTATCCCATGCAAATCATCGACTGAAAACTCCACCGGAAATCGTTGCCCTTGGCTGGGTTTGGAAGTTCATCGCCAAACTATTTTTTTTTTCTTCGACCGAGATATGGATATTTTGGCATCACATCCCGGGGCCTCACAAAGTTGAAAGCCCAAACGCAGCTCCGAGGCGATTGGTGAAATGAAAATGGCGTGTCCGAGCAATCTATTCTTGGATCAAGGGTGAAACTCCAAACTCCGTACTTTGTCCGTGATTCGTTGGATCCGTGATATGGTTGCCGGCGCTTAACCCCCTGCTCTTTTCGGAAAATGTGATTCGGCAGCTCTTACAAGAGAAAGATGCATTAGCACGATCGACCCACTGAAGCCCCCCGTTGAAGAGCACTTTGAGGTAGCTTTCGGTAGAGTGAAAAATGTCGAAATAGTCCCAAGATCGATGTGAAAAGATGTAACCGATCCATGATGAAAAGAGTCCAAAAGCCGGGACGACGAGTATCATTGGCAGGTTGGTCTCTGTAGAGGCTTGTTGCCAAGTTACCATCAGGCGATTCTTCATCGCTACACACTTAAAAGACCCCAGCTAAGCTCTTCCGGCCCCGTCTGTGAGACATCCCCAGTCCATGTCTCTGTGTAATATCGATTCCAGGACCACGGACCTGACTCTGTATAGCGCATCCAGCCGACTGTTCGTCAGACATTGAGGCGTCGAAGTGCCGAGCCGCAAGATGTGCGTGTTGATCATTGATGTCGAGCATGCTTGCACAAAACAAGACATCCCACAGGCAGTCCGCGATATCTTGAAGAATTCGTTCTCTCAAGGCTCGTGATGACTGAGGTTTCACATGTTCTCTGAGTGAAAAGTGGCCTTTGGGCTTTGGAATCTTTGCCATGTTGGTATCTCTCCACCAGGAACAGCAAGATGCCTATAAATAGCAGTGCTATCTGCATATCGATAGTGCTGATCGCCACAATGTTGCTATCAGTGAAGTGAGACTGTGATTGTGTGACATTTCTAACATTTCGAGCTGACCGGGTTTGCGAACAGAGGCCCGGTTAGATGCTGGGTAAGGGAAGAAGTGCTAGGAGGAGAGTATGTAATATGTAAAAGGGAAACCCATTTGCATGTAGGCATGCCGACATGGTGATACTAGCGAGTTTGTCCGCGCTGTACCACAAGGTGAGCATGCCATTTCTTTATCTCCCGAATTTGATCGTTCCATTCATCGAGAAGTTGAATGGACGAGTACCTTAATTGGGAGATATAGAATGAACACTAGATGCCTCGATGCCTCAGACATTGCCTACCGTTTGTGTGTTGTTGACGAATCTGAATGATTCATGTTCATCAACGGCCATATCTCTTCAAGACATGGCGTCTGAAAAGAAGATGCGAGATCCCGAGACGTCGGAGGCTGGTGTTCGTCTTCTCTGGAATTGGCTCATCTTCGAAACGTGAACAGTGGATGGAAGAGATTGCAGATTACGGTTTCAGCGCAATCGATCGGGGGTTTATATCTTTGAAGAGTGAGGTCTGACGATGTCCAGAGAGACGCATGGAATATGTCCAGAAACCGAGAGAAGACAAGGCTGGCCAGTGCCCCTTTGATTGAATTGACAGTGTGATTGGCCAAACAGCTGCAAGGCACTCAGCTGCAGTGCTGCACAGCTCCACTGAGACACCTGCCAAAAGGACGGTGCCCCTCAGTCAGGCCCGACCATTACCCCGCCACATGGTGGTCACAGCTCGGCAGCATCAGCCTTACTGCCCCTGCTGTCCGCCCAAATGGAGCCGAGTCGGTTTTCTAGAGCTTTCTAAACAAAACTCCCCGACTTGCGACTCTTCCTTATTTTGTTTTTCTTCTCCGGCGAACCTCGCCCATTTCATCTTGACACTTCTTGTTCTCCCCGATTGACGACAGCAACGACCATCGATACCCCCAACCGTTATTTGTTTGTGTTTCCCAAGGTAAGACCGCAATCCCTCTTTTTTCCATCTTCCTTCTGCTCTCCTTCAAATCCCACGCATTGCATCGCACACGCACGCAATTGCGCCGACACGGCGACACCACGGCTTTTATGATGATTGTTCAGCTGGCACCAGTCATAGGGTGACTTGTACTCCCTCCCTTGATGACAAACGCTGCGGTCTACCAGGACCATCTCTGATCTAGCCATTTCCACACCACTTTTGCGCACATTAATACGTTGTTTGCCAAGGCATTGCGCTAACCAGTGGTTCACAGATTCCTTTTTTCTAATTCTTAGTACTTTGTCCCCCCCAAACCACAACCGTCAAAATGGTTCTGCACAACCCCAACAACTGGCACTGGGTCAACAAGGACGCCACCTCATGGGCCAAGCAGTGGCTCGAGGACAACCTCACCAAGCTTGAGGCCAAGGAGGGAGATGTGACTGCCAAGATTAGCAAGGTTATTAGCATGGAGGGAGATGTCGATGTTGCGCAGCGCAAGGGCAAGGTGATCACCATTTTTGATGTCAAGTTAACCCTGGAGTACACAGGTACGTTGATCCGTAATAGAATAGAGCCACCATTGCACATCAGAAAAGATAGACTTGCCACTGCACCCACTGCTTGATGTGAAAAACGAGGACCGCGGGCTAAAACTCCGTTTCGCATGTAGGCTCAACTGCCACCGACGACAATGTCTCGGGCACCATCACCGTTCCCGAGGTGTCCCATGAGTTGGACGAGGACGAGTTCGTTTTCGATATTGATATCTACTCGGATTCCAACGAGAAGAGGCCCGTCAAGGACCTTGTGCGCAACAAGCTTGTTCCCCAGCTCCGCAAGGAATTCCTGAAGCTCTCCCCAGCGCTCATCGCTGAGCACGGCAAGGATATCCAGCATGCTCCCGGCTCCAACCCCTCGAGCGGCTTCTCCACCCCCAAGTTCGTTCCTCAGCCTTCCTCCTCGAGCGCGCCCGCCGCTACCTCCGCCCAGACCAGTAGCGGCGGCATCGGGGTTAATACTACTACTTTCACTGATAACGAAGAGTTCCGCACTACTGCTGAAGAGCTCTATCAGACCTTCACCGACCCCGGCCGTTTGGCCGCTTTCACCCGCGCCCCTCCCCAGGTGTTTGAGGGTGCCAAGCCGGGCGGCAAGTTCGAGCTCTTTGGCGGAAACGTTGCCGGCGAGTACGTTGAGCTCCAGGAGCCCACCAAGATTGTCCAGAAGTGGCGTCTTCAGCAGTGGCCCAAGGGTCACTACTCGACCCTGAAGATCGAGTTCGACCAGAACGACGTTGACAAGGTCACTGTTATGCGCGTGGAGTGGACCGGCGTCCCCGTCGGCCAGGAGGAGATTACCAAGAACAACTGGCTTGAGTACTACGTCCGCAGCATCAAGAGGACTTTTGGGTAAGTTTGGATTCCTGCTACTAATCCTCTCGCGTCGTAGGACGCACTAACACGGAACGTCGCACAGCTTCGGAACTATTCTCTAAATTAGTAGTACACGATACAACACACGCATTTCAAACGAATGGGATCAAATGAATGACACGGCGTTTGCGGCGAAGCGAGTGGTTAGTGGGCAGGTTGGTCGAACGGTTGGTTGAGATTGGCATCAATGGCATTCTAGAGCAACTTTGTGAACAAACGGAAAGATTATTCAGCATTCCTCGATGGGCATATCGTCAGCGACGACTACGAACGAAGCCGATTTGACAGACGAGAGAGCTCAGCGATCGGCGGCAATTACAACAACATACATATCATCAAGATATAACGAGATAAGTAGCGACAATTGAACTTGCATTTGCGAGTTGAACCGTTTTCCTTGTTCAAGGACGGTGGTGAACATCTTGTGTGAAGAACAAAACCGCAAGGTTGCCAGCGATGCGCTTCGGCGTGTCAAATTGACATTCATTATCATTTTCCCCGTTGATATGGATGCAAGCTCTGGCATAGATTGATATTCTTTTTGACCCATTGCTGGGCACCCACGTTGAGAGATCGTTCCGATCTCAAAGATAGGTGGGAATCAGTGGAGGTTACATTTCTTTGGCAATGCCGCTTTGTCATGAAGAGGATGGGTTCCGGCGTTTGAGGTTTGTGAAGTCTCATAACCTCGAAAGTTTGCCCTGGATGGACTTGCACAGTAAATATCGTAGAATTATTATTAAGCCAGGAGACAATTCACAGAGATCAGCTGTTCCAGTTCCAGTCGCGATAAGTGCTTACCAATATTACCGCACATGCTCTACCCTTTCTGTTAGTCTGCAAACATCTACCGGTCACAAGGACGTTCGAAGAGGAAGCGGATATCCGTGGCTATTGGAATAATGGATCATTTTGAAGTCTACATATTCTAGCATGGGGTTATATTCATTGCTTCAGGGAGTGTTCTCGTTTCCGTATAGGTGACAACGGCATTGTTTTCATTGGTTGATGTCAACAACCAAGTAGCTATCAAAATAAAGTTTAGAACCACAGGTCGACCTGACTCACCAACTTGCACATGAACAGCACACCAACCGAGAAACTCACTGTCTACTAACACCAACAACACAAAGATGGCGCCCAACTACAAGATTGCTCTCATTCAGTTTCAACCAAAGGTGCGCAGTCATGTTGGAGTCTATTTTCCGCCGAAAATGTCGAGCGAGAACGTCAATGAGATCACCACTCCACTTCCCGACCTTCACAATCAACTTTAACTTTTTCACAGTACTTCAGCATGACTATATCACCACACAACATAACACTACAGCTTCACAGCTGTACAACTTGTACACAACATGTAACTGACTCATAAAACCAACAATAGGACGTCGCCGTCGAGGAAAACTTCCAAAAGGCAGAGTCCTACATCCGCAAGGCCGCCTCGGGAGGTGCCCACCTCGCCGTGCTCCCCGAGTACCACCTAACAGCCTGGTGTCCCGAGCACCCATCCTTCGTCGCAGCATGCGCCGAATCCTCAGCCGAAAACAGCTACCTAGCTCGGTATCAGGCCCTAGCGCGTGAGCTCAACATCAACATCGTGCCTGGAACCATCTGCGAAGTCCACCCTGCTTCTTCCGCCTCCTCAAAGAGTGAGGAAAACCCAAGTGACGATGGCGACAACGACAAGCAAGAACCCGCCACCTGGAAGGGCCAGCCCATCGAAATCCGCAACATGGCCTACTGGATCTCCGCCTCCACCGGCGAGCTAGCCGGCTCCTACCAGAAGATGAACCTCTGGCATCCCGAACGGCCGCACCTGACGGCGGGGGACATCAAGCGGCACAAACCCCACCGTGCCTTCGATACACCCCTCTTACGCCCCGACCCCAACGGAAGTGGAAAAGAAATCCCGATCCGAGCGGGCCTCCTCATCTGCTGGGACCTCGCCTTCCCCGAGGGCTTTCGCGCTTTAATCGCCGACGGCGCCGATATCATTATTGTCCCCTCGTACTGGTGGGTGACGGATGTGGATGAGAATGCGAGGAAGATCAGCCGCGATGCGGAGAAGATCTTTTTGGAGAGCGTGTGCGTGACGAGGGCGTGTGAGAACACGGCGGCGATTGTGTTTTGTAATGCGGGCGGGATGAGCCAGGTTGCGTTGCCGCTTAAGGGGGTGTTGCCGCCGGCCGGGGAAGAGGGTGATGGAAAGAAGGGAGTGATGGGCGCCGAGACGGAGGAGATGCAGATTGTGGATGTGGACTTTGATGTGTTGAGGGTGGCGGAGGAGAATTATAAGGTGAGGATGGATATGGGTGGGAAAGGGTGGCATTATGGGTATACGCTTTGGAGGGATGGGGAAGGCAAGGTGGAGGAGTAGGTGTAGGGACAGGAGTAGGAGTAGGGAGTACGGCGGTGATGTCCGAAGGAAGGGTTTTTGTGCAACATCGTGATGGAATGTCCTCCTTTTCATGCTTCTGCCTTGATGGTTCGACGTCTCAAGTGAGTCGCCGCAATGTCTTCCAGTCGCAGTGCCCGACTTCCACACTCGACTCCCAGAAGTGGGTATGTATCTCCTTGAAAGACTGCGTTTGCAATGTTATTGCCCTACGTCATTTAAGTTCCTTCGTCCCATTCTTGTACTCCCACATCTCAGCCTCATCAATGTAGCCTCATCAAAGCTCCGTCGTCATCATTCATGTTTAATGTTGTACTTTGGCTACGATCAGGCTGTGCTACTTGAGCACTTCGCATAAAGGTGCCTTGTGCAATAAGGCCACAATGGCATCTGAACGCTTACATCACAGACACTCAAACCGCTTGAAACGTTGAATAATTGGAAGGCTCGCCTTGGTGAGATGGGAGATAAGGCCAAGCACGTGCTTGGGAGATTAGGAAGTTACGACTGCATCAAGTGAATCTGGATGGCTGGACGGGTCGGAATGGAAGGAGTTACGGGGAAGTCACGAGCCTCAACCACTTCCTTCCACAACTTTGTCACTCCCTCCTCAGGCCCCTCTTTCGTCTTTCTTCTTTGCACCACAAGCGACCCAAGAGATTCCTTTCCGAGGTGCCTCTTCATTCTCAACTCCTTGGACAATCACCAAAACAGGACACGACCAAGTCAGGTGCTCGTCAAACTGACTGTCAGCCTTTCGTCCAAACTACTCCCCCCACCCTATCTCGTCGCAAAACCAGCGCAAGTCGAGTCAACATCGCTTGTACGGAGCAGATACGTAATCACCGAGGGACGAAAACTCCTTTATCATACGTACTTACCGCTGTCTCCTGAAACACTTGGAAAGTAAAAGGTATGTCCAAACCCCCCCACGCACGACCAACGCAGAAGCCCCTTGCAATATTCAACTCCCATCACCGCTGTCGCATTACACTTCGCAATCAGAGCCGGGCCTTTACTGAAGGAAAGTCAAACAGTCGTATAAAGGAAAGGTGGTATCTCTCATTGTCGGGCTACTATCTTCTTCCTCTTGTTTGCGCGCATCAAACCACACATCTGCCAGCAACAGTGTCACAGCTCTGCAGAACCTGCCAACAACCTGCCAGCACAACGTGTCAGCAACGGAGTTACAAACTCTCGTGGACATCAAGCGCGAGCCCCATTGCTCCGACCACAATCAATAGGCGACGTAAGCTTGATTTCTCCGACGCCTTAAAGTCCTACTCCGCGACACAACCCACCTCTACCCTTCCACCCTCTTTGAGACTGGATCCCAACTCAGACTCACCACGCCATTATTTCGCTTCCAGAATACAACCATGGTCAAAGAAGAGGTTTTCAACGTCGAGGATAACCCGTACAGTCGGGTTACTCCTGAGCATCTGCCCGAGTGCCTCAACTCCAAGACGAAGCAGCTTGAGCTGGCCAAAGCTATGGCCAACGTCTTCAGCGAGCAGGGCGCCAAAGCCACAGGTGCCATCTTCTGCAAGCACCAGGGAGTTGACAGCAAGACTGTCTTCGTGTCCATGAACGAAGGAACAGACATCGTCATCCAGTTCCGCCTCCGCTCTCTCGACACCACCCCTTTTGAGCGCGCCAGAAGCTGCCCCGGATTCGACCAATACGTCCCCAACATCCGCCTGGTGGCCGTCATCACCGACCCGCGGGACTTCAACAAGAAGTCCTGGATCTACGCATCCAACCGCATTGTTGGCAAAACCTGGACCCAGGTTGTCCAAGAGCAGGGCGTCCATATCCTCCCGAAGCTATGCAACTCGCTCGGTCGCGTGCTGGCCAAGGGCTACATCCAGGACAAGAGCCACGAAGCAGTTGTCACACGGGTCCTTCCCTTTCTGATCCCTTTCTTGTTCACCCTCGAGTCAGAGATGAAGCCCTACAGATCCCTGGCCATGGAGATCTTGCGTCACCAAGACAAGATCAGCGAACTTCCCCTGTTCATGGCCCATGCCGACCTCTGGGCTGGTAATCTCATTGTCAACCCCGATACCCACGAGGTCATGGGCATCGTTGACTGGGAGGATTCGTTCCCTCTGCCCTTCGGTATCGGCCTGCACCGTATCCAGATGGTCGCCGGCGAGGACTTCAACTCGAACTGGCAAATCCCCAACAACTTTGAGGAGTCTGAGAGAGCTTTTTGGGCCGGAGTCATGGAGGGAAGCCCCGAGCACCGCCAGAAAGAGTTTCAGGGGAAAGCCCACATCATCGACCTTGCTGTTAAGATGGGCGCTCTGACGGCCGGGTTCGTCTACCAGTACGACGATAAAGGAAACTTGACCCTCAAGCGCGATAGCGAGACCGGCAGTCCTCTCGTCAACGGCACTCTGCCCTTCTTGTTGAGTTATGAGATTCCTTTCCGCCGCGGAAGCGAGAAGGGGCCGTACCCCGAGGGAATCGAGTGGCCTTTTGAGGGAGACGAACAACGCCAGTATAAGTGGATCTGCGAGTTGCACGAGGTGGGCCGTCCCCTTTCGGCCAAGAAGCCTTCTGTGTAAGGTTAGGCACTTTCAACTTCTTGGGAGTCTGGATCAGTCATATTGCATCATCTGTGGGCATGGATGGCAGGAGTTGGGCGAGGTAGGCAATTTGTTCGACTGGGGTATCTCGGACACGGTGTTAGGTGAGATGGATCTTGGAGCATATTGGGGTTTGCTATTCCTGGGTTTTCTATCTCATCGCATGTATTATCTTTTGGCTTGGTTCTCCTCGCCACGAGACACAGTCGATGTTGCATTCAGACATACCCGTCATCTAACAGACATATGGTACTCGGATGACTTAACTAGGAGACAGACTCGAGGATTTGCTGGTCAAGCCTCTTCATTTCATGGTAGTCACTGTACTTACACAGGTACTTAGCTTTTCAGTTATACCAATGCAGTGCCTTAACCTACCATCATCTCTGATTTCTGAACTTTCCAAGGCTTTCTCTCATTACGTGATGCTGCAGGCGTGCAGGACTCCTGCCATGCACATGCACCTCCACCCACTTTCAACCCTCCCAACCCTCCCAACCCTCTCCTGCCCGCTAAAGTAACCCTCAATACCTACAGGTAGGTACATAGAGCAGAAATCATGGCCATATCAATAACAATGTTCGATTAGCTCAGCTGGGAGAGCGTTGTAGGTATACGAAATCATGTACCTACAAAGGCCAGGAGTTTCAACTCTCCTATCGGACAAATTCCCGGAATACTCCATGTTGATACAGATGGAGTGAGCCGGGAAACCATTTTTTGGGGTTTCTTTTCTTTGTTTTTTTTTTTACCTTGCTTTTTGCTTTTCTAACTGCTGATTTTTTTTTTTTTTTTCGGGGTTTTTTTTTTTTTCGCTCGTTATCATGTGTCAACAAAGACCATGTTCCTGAAGATTCAGAAGCTATCACTTTAGACTATGAAGATGCATCGATGCTCGTCTACCAGGGCGTGCCCGTCTGTTGCCCACGAACGTCTTGGTCATCGGGGACACCAAAGCACCAACAGTAATCAATCGCCCACCGAATGGCCCCTTAAACTAAGAAAGGGATCAGTTTGAAGATAAACTACCGTAGTCAGTGAATACACATTGCTACCTATAGAAAAGTATCAACCATTGTATCGTGGGCAGCAAACTCCGAGGAAGAAGTTGTTGAGGCAAGACCGCCAGGTTTCAATCCGGTTAAAAAGCTTCTCGAACTTTTTCTCTCTTGCACAGATTCATGATAAGCATTTTGGCTAATCCGAAATCTCCTCTAAACCACACAATATGACAAGATAGAATGTTTACATTACGACAGATCATAGTGTCGTCGTCGTTGAAGCCCCGGCATTTCATTCAACCAACCCTAACCCGTGCTTGAGAATGTTTACACCCCCTTTCTGGACCCCATTATTGTGTAGGCGCCATGACTGACCCCCGCTCTTACTTGTACAGCGCTGCACTTACAGTGGCTTCAGGCGCTTCTTCCGCTTCAATTTTCGTGTTCTCAAACTCCCGTCTCCGGTCTCCCGGTATGAACACAAGCCTCGAAATCCATGATTGTCTGCACCAATATCCAATGCTACTCAACACCAACAAACAGACACGAAGGCCCTCTGTCAGGGTCCAGCTGGATGATCAGCTACCAGCCACTTACAGGTGTCTGTACATCGTTGACCAAACAGTTGTCCGCTAGCGGTTTCATTAGAGCGTAACGGTGGGGTTCGGCCTGTAGGCCAGTGAGATGGTTGCAACGATGGCACTCACTCCTCCTCACCTTGATTCAGCTGAATGGCCGCAACGTTGAGGACTTGAGGTGAACAACATTTCCTTATTTACAACCGCAAAGATAGTCGAGACTTCCTTGCTCTTTGTTCTCCCACAAACCCACGATGGAGTCCCTCGCCAAAAACTTAGACCATCTAAGCATCACCTCCCACCACCCCTCATCATCCTCCTCTTCCTCCGTCCCAGCATGGATCCCCTCATGCTTCGCCGATAGAGCAGCGGACGTCAGCGCCGCCGCGAACAACAAGCATGCTCCTCAAGATGATGACCAAATGGACATTGATTCTCTCCCCTTTTCCGAGCTCCCCAAAAGCACAGTCTTCCACCACTCATCGTCTTCCACAGAGTTCACCCAAGCAGTCTGGTCCCGCGTCTTCAACCACCGCCGCGATTACTCCCTCACCCGCCATGTGCACGCCGTCGTCCGTCCACGCTCTACAGCCGAAGTCATCGCGGCCGTTGAGTACGCCAAGGCCACAGGCAAGCGAGTGAGTGTGCGGAGCGGGGGTCATAGTTGGGCGGCGTGGAGCGTGAGGGGGGATGCGGTGTTGGTTGATTTATGTGAGTTGGAACTGCCGGAGAGTCCAAGTACAGATTGTTACGGGCATCACGGGGAGTATGGGAACACGGAGAAGCTGATAGAGGATGCGGATGAAAGGGGACCGGCGGAGGCGTGTGTTTGGTATGATGAAGAGTCACAAGTGGTGGCGTGTCCGCCGGCGATGACGGGACGGGAACTGAATGAGTTTTTGGCGACGAAGGGAAGTGGGAGGATGTTTGCGGGGGGTCATTGTCCTGATGTTGGGTTGGGAGGGTTTTTGTTGCAGGGGGGGATGGGGTGGAATTGTAAGGTGAGTTCGAAAGTGGGATGTGGGTTGTTGATGAAGCATCTATGAAGTAAGGGGGGAGAGGGTGTGGTAAATGATGCTGACATGGAGCTTGGGATATAACACAGAACTGGGGCTGGGCATGTGAATCCGTCATCAGCATGGAAGTCGTGACAGCAGATGGTCAACACTTGCTCATCAACAAAGACTCCCACCCCGATCTCTTCTGGGCAGCACGCGGAGCAGGTCCCGGATTCCCAGCCATCGTCACTCGATTCTACCTCCTTACTCGGCCACTGTTGGAGATGTACCAAAGCCTGTACTTCTATCCCGTTTCACTCTTCAAGAAAGTTCTTCAGTGGGAAATCAACGTATGTCTCTATCTCCCCTTCCTCACCTCTCCTGTTTACCAGTTTGTTCACTCACTCAACCCCCCATCCAGATCGCACCCACCTGCGACCCAGGCATGGAAATAGTCTGCGTCTCCTCCCACCTGCGCACCTCCAACTCATCCGACCCATCCAACCCGAGCCCAAAGACCTCAGACTACGAACCCGAACCCACCATCCTCGCCTCCTTCACCCTCTTCACCACCTCCCGCTCCTCCGCCCTCGCCGCCCTGCAACCCATCCACGACCTGCACCCGCCCGGCACCAAACACCTGATCTTCTGCCAGCCCACCTCTCTCACGCAGGAGTATACCCAGCAATTGTTGGCCAACCCGTCAGGGCACAGGTATTGCTCTGATAATGCTTATATTTCTAATGACCTGTCATCTTTCACCCCTTCCTCCCCTTCCTCCCCTTCTGGGGCCAGATCCTCCTCCGGCTTTACACACGCGCATGGGGAGGCAACCTCAGTCCCCGACGTCCTCCTCAAAGCCTTCACCACCCTCCCCACCCCCCAATCCTCCGCCCTCTGGTTCTCCATGTCCCCCCGCTCCCGCCTCCCCCTCCTTGACCCCCAAGGGCAACCAATGGCCCTCTCGATGCAGTCGGACCACTACTTTGCCGTATACACCGTTTGGTCGGACCCTGAGGATGACGAGCGGTGTACAGGCTGGGTTAATGATGTTTTTAAGGGGGTGGAAAAATACGCGGTGGGGAGTTACTTGGGCGATGCGGACTTTAGGGTGAGGAGGGCGAGGTTTTGGAGTGATGAGTGTGCGAGGAGGCTGAGGGAGGTTAGGAGGAGGTGGGATGGGGGGGGGAGGATGGGGGGGTTTTGTGAAGACAAAAAGGGGGATGAGGCGGTGATGGGGAATGGGGGTGGGTGGGTTTGAGGTGTGGTGAATGTGATCTGGAAGCTTGTAGGATCGAGGGTTCAAAGGTAGGTAGGAAGTGGAAGATACAAGACGCGGATATAGGGATTTGGGAAGAGATCCACGAGTATAATAGACTAGATGTCATTTCACGTTGTTACTCCAACAGCAATTGTAACGGCTTCTAACAATGTTAGCTCAGACGAGTAAAGAGGCATTGAAAAATCATCGATTGTGAGAATACTGTATCTAATATACCTACCAGATAAGTAGCATAGCCACTTGACCACGAAAACCACGCATCTGTGAAAAGCCCCAAGGGCTATCCCCCTTCTAGAAATGCATCTGAGAAACCATCCAGGGCCTATGTGAAGCATATCAAGGCCTTTTCGACCGGTAGATATGCCGCCTGAAAAAAAAAAAAAAAAAGGAAAAGAAACTTACCCTAACACCGAGTACACATAACCTCCGTTAAATCCAGAGATACTAAGAACCCCATGAACCTCGTCAACCCAACCTCCCAACGCCTCACCCATCATCAACTTTACACCGAATCCACCATCTCAACATCGCTATCATCCGCCCCTTCATACCCGCTATCCCGACTACCCTCCATGTCATTCCCATCCCCATCCCCACCCCCATTCTCATTCTCATTCTCATCCCCGTCACCATCGCCCTCCTCCTCAATCATCATCAATCCCCCACTTCCACTTCCCCTATCACCACCACCATCCTCATCAACATTCGTCAAATCAACACTATCCCTCTCACCTGTACCTCCCGACTGCCCCTGCCTCTGCCTGACAAATAACTCTGATCCTGAACTCCCCGAAGACCTTGACTGTGACCTCCCCGACTGTCCCGACTGTCCACGACCACCAAAACTAGAAGCCGTACCCGCTCTACTTCCATTCCCACTCCCACTCCCATTCGCACTTGCCAACGATCCAAACAACGATGCAGACCTGGAAACCGACCTAGAAACCGACCTCGACATCGACATGGACATAGAACCCCTCCTCGAAGCAGCCACGCTTGCATCCATCGCCTCCATCGCCGCCAGGTTATTAGGAGGCAGGTACCTCGCCGACGCCGGTTGGATGTTAAGCAATGAAGCGAAGCTTGGGGGACCTCCTCCGTCTCCTGGTCTTGAACCACTCCTGGAACCACTGGAACTGGAACCAAGCCCTGAAACTAGTGCGGGTGCGGGCGCGGACGAAGAAAATCCGAGGAATGGAAGGTTCGCGGGGACGGAGATGCCTCTGTCCATGATACTTGGGGTCATGAAACCACCCATGGGGGTTAGGGAGTGGAGGCGGGCGGGGACGGAGGCGGTGGTGCTTGGGGCTTCTGATGGGTGGGGGGTTAGGCTGGGCTGATGGTTGGGCTGAGGGTCGTGGTGTTGGTCGTCGTCGTCAATGAGCATTGGTGTTGCTGCGTCCCCTGTGCTGCTGCCGTGGTGGCTCCAGCTGCGGTTGGAGTTGAGGTCGTGGTGGTGATGGGTGTGACTGTGGTTGTTTTGGCTGACGAAGAGGCTATCCTCCTCTGAGTCGGATTCCGAACCAGATAAGACTTCGATTATCATACTACCGGCCCTTCCGGTAGGTGGTGAGTCGGTCTCTGTGTTGGAACCGGACTCGGAACCCGAATCACCAAGATCGATGACATCGGCGATGGATCCTCCTCCCGCGGCACTCATGGCTATGTCGAGGGAATCATTGGAGTTCGAATCAGATGAATCAGAATCAGAAGACATTGAAATGTCAGTGTTGACGGGCATACTCGGAGACGGTGTAGGGTTACTGCGCGCTACGTTGACGTTGGCGCGTCGGGCAGCAGTAGCACCTCCTCGACCTCCTTCAGGACCATGATGCGGTCCGCCAGAAGAACTTGAGCTCGAAGAACTCGAGCTTCCCGAGTGAATGTCATCATCGTGAGGAAGTCCATTCAGTCTCAGCTGATCATACGACCACGTGCCACCATTGTCAATATAAAAGCTTTTGACCAGGTCCCAATCTGCCCTGTCGGGGTTCCAAGCCTCTTCTTGCTGACCATTGTCACTGAAAAGAGGCTCCAGATTTTCCAGCTTTGAACTCTCTCGACGACTAGGCACTTTCTGCATAGTAGCAGTGTTCGTAACGTCCTCCACAAACGACCAGTCCGCTACTGGCTCACGAGTAGCGGTCCCGGATGTGATAGCCTTGTTAAGGTCGTAAAAACGAATCCACTCTAGACCGCGGAGGGTATAGATGAAGTCTATTCCCTGAATGCAACGAAGAGCGCGAAGCTTGCGCTGGTTTGGCTGACCAGCGGTTTTGCCATCCATGAACTCTTTGATGTCCCGGCTCTCATATCGGCGACGAGCGTAGCTAGGGTTAGTTTCATTAACGTGGATTATTAGTGTCCTAAGACGATGGCAATCGGGCAGAAAGCTGAGGGGGGAGGTACGACGGGAGTAAGGGAGACGACCCTTTTCGTCCAAAGGAACGGTCAAGTATTGATTACCGGTTAAAGTAATTTCGAGATGCTGGAGGCGGTCGACGCGGGCGGGGCCGATGCCTTGACAGAACCGGAGGAACTCGCCGAGACTGGAGAAGGCGAAGGTGTTGAGGCCGTAGAAACAGTGAATGCCGATGAAGTAGAATCGACGGCATACCAGGAGGATATGGAGGAGGGAGTTGGGGGGTTGGCCGCTGTGGGCGATGCTGCAGTTTCGCTCCCCGAAAAAAAAGACGTGCTTGAGATCACTTCTTTTTCTGAGGGCCGCTTCCTCTGGGAAATCCTCGTTTGGGACGAAGGGATCTAGTCGGGAAATGGCATGGACGAGCTTGCCTTCTTTGAAAAGCCAGAGCTTGAAGATCCTGGCTTGAACCTCAACCGGGAGGGCGTTGAAGTTGAACTGTCTGTTTTCGCCCGGTTCAGGCAGGTCCGGAGCATGTTCCTCTGCATCCTCTGGCGTAACGAATTTAATGTTTGGATGAACCCAATTGATCTTCACACTCATGTTCTCCTCCTTGTTGCACTGTCTGCATACATTCTCCCAGGGAGGGTCTCCGGTTGAAAGGTATTGGCGTACCATTCGTGGCCAGGTCTAGCTGATGTCAGTACTTTTCATGTGTCCAAGTTTCCTTTGCTGATACATACCCTTTGGGTGTGCTTTTGTCTTCCCCGCAGCCGGGCAATCTCTGCCCGTAACCTGGTATTCTCTGTTATGAGAGTATCTGCCTGTTCTTGGGCTTCGGCCTTTTCGGCTCGGAGAGTGTCATTGAGTCCCACGAGAATGCCGCGAGCGCGAGTACATTGTGAGTTCGTACAGTGCCCTTCTCCATTATCAGAGGGCGGTGGCGTGAGGTTGTCCATGTTCTGCTATCCCCTGCCTCTGCGGATGTCTCAATGAGAGGGAGACGAATCGATCGGTTGAGCGTCAATTGGCGTTGAGCAAGACGATACTCGGCTAGTCAGGAATTTGTGATTGAGTGACCGGGTACACACGGCGATGGATGGGGAAATCAGTACCGCCTGATAGAAGTTCGATATTTAGTTGAAAGCTGTCCCAGTCGATGGCGTCCGGGTGCCTCCGCCGATCAGATCTGATGACCAAGAAGTATTCGAGTCTGGTGCCCACTGTAGTTAGGTGAAGCCGGATGGCGTGTGAAAGGTGAGTTGAAAGAGATATGATATGCCGAGGCAAGTTGAGATGTCTGGAGAAGAAGAGGGTATAGGAAAGGATGTGGGAGAAGATAGCAGCAGAAGATGACGCCGTTATCAAATCACCCTGCCTGAAACCTGTTGGAGATATCGCTCACGTTTGTAGGAATCCAGGGCAAGGAGAAGAATATTGTAAGCCGGAAGAAGAGAAGTAGAAGCCTTCTTGTAGTGGCAGAACCCTGGGCATACGAGTGTTGACGGTGAGCAGAGGGAGGTGGCTACTGGCTCCCGCCACGGAGGTAGATATGAAAGATTTAGTTTGATAGAAGCCGAGTAAGTCTATCGGATGAGTCTGTCGGTATTGAAAAGGACGAAAGCAGACGGACGTTAACTGGATGAACAGAGGAGAGGGAGGACTGAAGACTGGGGCCTCATGTTGGGATGGTACTCGTGAGAAGCAAGCAGGTAGTCTGTTGGATTGAGATGTGGCATTACTGGACCTACTCGACCAACTGGCAGAGGAGAGACTGCGAATAAATTGCGTCAAGCCGGCGAAGACCTGGGTTGTAAGTGCAAGGAACAATCAAGCTGATATCCGGACCTCTCAGAGCAAGATATCTTGAACAGGGTTCTCGAGCTGGGTCCTCCTCGAACTGAGGCCTCTTGGACTGAACCTCAAGAACAGGGTCCTCTTTAGGCAGGACAAGTTCAGTCCCATATTTTGTGAACCGTTTGCTTGAGTGACTCCGGTGCGAGTAGATGACGACCTCAGATTTGGCCAGGATGTGCGAAGACTGGAGGAATAACGTATATTGGATTCGGATGAAAAAGGTTCGATGAGATGGGATGTTGCCGGGGCGAAAGCGGAGGACTTGTTTACTATGGCGCAGGCAAACACAGCATGGAGACGGAGACTGTCAGGACGTTGCGAGAGAGGTTGTCGTTGACTCGATTTTGCTGGCGCTTGACGTGGCCATAAGGGAGGCGGATTCCCAATCATGATATGACCAACACCATAGCAAGCACCCGATCCGGTTGGTCACTGATCAACACATTTCGAACCTCGAAGTATTTCTGATCCAATGTCCATTGCACCATGAGTATCTTGACAGCACCAGAAGTTTGTTGATCAAATTTATCAGTTGTCGTTGAGGCTTGTAGGTAACTCGGAAGTATCCCACCCGTTGCGTCTAGGTGCAATCCCCAAACTGAGAGCCGACCGACCGTCTTACATGAGTAAAAAACATGGAACGCAGAGAGTTGGTCGGTGGCAAGCTCCAACGGACGGGATGAGAGGCAGACACTGCCGTGCACGTCGTATAGCATCGGCACCGGCACTGGCACTGGCAAGCAGTTACACATCCAGCGGCAAGACCTTGGACCTTGGACCATATAAGCCCCGAGCTCAGACCCCCAAACAACTCTCGTACCCGTACCGCCTTGTGCGTGGCCAAGCGGTATGGTGTGCAGGAGGCAGAAAACACTTCAGATGCGTGGTACAGGTTGTAAGTTTTCGTAGGTTGCCTAGGTCTCGAGTTCGACTCCAGACTTGGGCGACTGAGCTTTTTGACTTTTTTGGTCTTCCGAATCTTCCCTTTCTTCCCAAACTGTGCTTTCATTGGTTTCGGATCCTCTCGGTCATCTGATCTGGGATTTTGCGCATCTTGCTTGGTCTTTGTCGATGCCATCGCCGTCGGTCGTATTAGTCGGCCCCGATCTTATTCCGCCTCGATTCCCCTCCCCTTCTTATGCTCAACCGAATCATTGTCCCGGTTCCAGACCCTTTCTTCCCAATCCTTGGCTAAAGCATAACTCCTTAAACGCCATTCTTCCACCCAAGCAAGCCCAACAATAATACAATCTTTCTTTCTTGTACACCCGCATGCGGTGCGGTCATGACGTGGTTGACCATCCACAGTTTACTTCTCCTCCTCCCCATCCTTAAACTCCTTAGGCAAGTCCATACCCACCCTCTTAGCCGTCAACCTAACCCTCGTCTCCTCGTCCATGCCCATGCCAGGGTTGTAGCGCTCCAACAGAGTGACATATTCCCGCTGCGCCTGGAGGTAGGCAAGGAGCTGCTCGGCTTCGGCGACGGAGGGCTTGTGGACGGGTGTGCTGGCG
>RANY01000423.1:0-29353 GCA_009805235.1 Neurospora pannonica FGSC 7221
CCCATCCCCACGTTATCGCTTGGATCGGAGGTTGCTCCAATGCTGATGCTCCATTGTGATGGTTCGACGACTTGGGCGGACAGCGGTGACGACAGCTGCGCGGAGCGGTGGTAGCCTTGGCCGCGAGGGCCTTGTAGTTCTGTAGTGACTTGGTGGCGTTGGCGGATGTGCTAGTTCCCCTGTTAGTCTTTCATATCCACAAACAAACATGGTAAGTCGGCATCCAGGAATACTCACTTCTCATTGATAACCATCACCATCCCATTCTGACAATGCTTCCCCTGTGCACAGTACAGCCACATCGGGTTCTTGTTCTTCACCATCACCGTGTACACCGGCACGTTAGTCTTGTTTGCTGCGGCAGCCATGAACCCCGAGTGTATCCCCGTGACATTGCTGTGCATGGCGATAGGCTGGCAGGGAGCGTCAAAGGTCGATTGCGTGACGGTGTGGTTGCCGGCCACGAACTGGAACTGGATGGCTTCGCCGGGCTGGGCGGAGATCTTGTTGGGGGAGAAGACGAGCGTGCCGTTGTAGCCGACGGAGACGACGTGGGTTTTTTGGGCGGTGACGGTTGTCGAGAGGGTGGCGAGCCCGGCGAGGAGGAGGTTGGAGAAATGCATTTTTGTTTTGTGTTGAGAGTGTGTTTGAAGATCTGGTAAATGGGAACTTAAAAGACCGTCGTCCGTCTAGCGGTTTGTCGTCGTCGGGTTAAGTGAGAGGGAGTGTTGAGGGGGTGTAGTCGTGAGAGAGTGAAGGTGAGTGATGAAAGCGTCTAGCGCTGTATTATTGTTGAAAACCAAATAGTGAGCAGGACTAGCCTAGCTGTTTCGAAAGGTAAAGGCCGGACGACGGCGGAGAAAGAAAGATAAAAAACGAAAAGGGAAGAAACGACCCGGGTTGTGGGTTGTGATGGTGGATGATGAAGAGGATGACGAAAAGAGAAGTCTAGGAAACGGATGGGGAGGGTATCGTGGGGATATAAGTCGACGAGAGATTCAAGAATCGCTCGGATGTCAACTGGACCTAGAGATATCCATGTCCTGCCATGATTAGGAACTGTCAGGTTTCATCGACAAAAGGAGTTGAAGTTCTGGGGTAGGGGATCCGTAGTAGGCTCCGTAGTAGCCAAGACGGAGTGTGGTATTGAAACATCACGGTGTTTGGAGTTTCCGGGGCAGGGGGTACACTTACAACCAAAGACACCAGCTTTTGGCTATAGCAAAAAGAGTATTGCTCTTTGAAAAGCTAGCTTGTCCTCCTCGGGACTTCGGTTCATTATCTTTCAATCGAAGCACCTCGGTATAGCCCCAGAAGTCGAGACGAAAACGATGGCTGTAGCGAATTTGAGATAGGTTGGATTTCTACCCAACCTTGTAAAGCGTGTACGGTGGTAAAGCTCGTACCGGCATCTGTAGAGAATAGAATGATAGGTGAATTGGGTCTTGTAAAGAATGCGTCTGAATGCCTCCATGATAACGAAGGGAAGTGGAATATTGGGGAGGGAATGAAAGGAAARTGTCACTGTCTGCTTTGCGAAGATCCTATTGCTGGATTGGGTTCAGTTGAAGTTTCTGACCTTGATATCTCTGTGACACTTTGCCACCTACTACCCTTAAAACCCACTCCATCAAGCCAATGTCCACTATCCCCATCTCAATTACTCGTCTTCACAATACCGAAAATCTGAAAGTCGAGAAAAGAGAAAGCCGAATTAAGGTTCGGACCCCTGCTACTAAGCGCCAGGGGCCGGCCGTCTGTGGCCAGGGGTCAGAGCACAGCCGGGAGCCGACCATCACCAATGAGATCTGCGACGCATCTGATACACGGATCCGGTTTCAGTAACCACGACTCGGTTAACTTTCTAGATCTTCCCTTGCTGAATCTCATCGTTCCGAGCGGCCGATGTCGGAAATGTCAAAGTGCTAGATTGGGGGTTGGGACGAATTCCATTAGTCGTGATATCGGAGCTATGACGGGGCCTGAGCTTTGGGAGTCTCGGTGATTAGACGGTCTAGACCTTTCTCCCTTCATAACACTGTGAAGGCTGGGAAGCTGATATGGATGGAGAAGACGATGGAAAACATGTGGTTTCCTACACATGGCTAGCAGGGCCTATTGAAGTTGTTTCGAGCATTGGAAACTGGGAGCCTGCCTTGCTCACATTAGCCATCTGCCATCGTCGACTGTCGAGTTACCTCTACCAGGTCCTGTTGAACAAACGAACATTGTTTTGGACTCCTCTCTATCACACTTCCCATTTAGACCGGCGAATGACCGTGAATCTCTTCGAGCTTGAGCCGTACATCTCACACTAGCTGCCCTCCAGTCCCTCTCTTGACCTTCCACTCGCCTGGGCGACAGGCTATCGTCAACCGGCCTGGGATGGCGGAAAGTCATCGCCGGGCATAACGGGTGTCCCATAACCTCCTTTGACAGAGGTGAGTAGCTTTGTAGGTGAGCAAGTAGAGACCCGCTAGATGCCGATACAATGATCCTACTCTTGGTCGAGCTGAGGTTGCCAAGTGCCGACCCAGTAGGAGTTGAGGCATAAAGTCGAATCCAGACCGCAGAGAGATGCTATGCCAAGTCTAGTCCTCGAGGCACAACTGCAGCCTTCTCTTGCCCCCTTCTTTCGGAATCCAACCCGCCCTCTCTGCCATAGCTGCCGAATTTCTCGTCCTCTTCCCTCCCTTCAACAGATCAAAGATCCAACAACAACTGAGGCGCAATCTTCTCTAAGTCTTCCACCTCCAAGAACCCTCCTCCCCCAGAAGTAGTCCCATTCCCTCCCTCCCTCTCCACCACACTCCTCGCAATCGCCTCCCTGACAAAGATATCCACATACCGTGCCACGGCCTCGTTCGCATCCTTCGTTATCTTTGTCTTGTCGCTCTCGAAGAACTCGTACAATAACCTCGTCAGCAGCTCTGAGGGGACCGTGGGCCGTTCCTCTTCGTCCGAGTCCTCTGCTTCGTCTTGTTGCTCTTCCTCGTCTGAATTCTGCTGTGGTTGATACCGATCCGAGTCGTCGGCGTCCGAGTCTCGGTTGTTGCGCTGCATCTGTCGTCGTCGGAACCGATTCGTGTCCGTGTCTGGTTGCTCTTCTTCCTCGTCCAAGCCGAGCATGGTAACGTCATTGTTAATTCGGCTGTGATCGAACATCTCGAGGTCTTCGTCGTCTTGATCGGAGGCGAGCTCGATTGTGTCCGTTGTTTCGCGGCGGCGCTTCGAGGAGGAGGAGGGGTCTGCTGAGGTAGAGCCACGTTTGGCGCCGGTGGGAGCTGCGAAGGCCATGTTAGCTTTCGGTTGGGTTTTCGAAGCGAAATTGAACCAAATGCGACTGCGAGAAATGGAAGGCTTACCGCGACGGCTGCTGGAGGCCGCGGAGGTAGATTTGGGAGGCATTGTGACTGATCTTTCGCTGATACCTGAAGCCGGGTAGAGGAGAAGGGAAAGGCGCCAAGTTCAGGGATTGGGCACGGCGTAAGTCGTTATAAGGGCAGTCGTAGAAGCTGGGCGCGCAAAGCTGTCGCAAGTCAAGAGGTGCGTTCGGAAGATGTATGGTGGTGGAAGAAGTTCAATCGCTTGGAGACGCGACGCGACAAAGTGAAAGATACCCCAAATCGTAGTTACGTAACTGGACGGTCAGAGCCAGAGACCCCAGACCAAAATCTACACGTTCAGATGTTCAGATGTTCAGATGTTCACATGCATTTCACGTATTCGAAGGCAATGCACAATCACTTGTTTGATAAACGCAGTTGGGAAAGGAAACCCATGAATTCGCCAAACTATCGTCAAAGGGGATCTATGAGACGCATGCAAAGGAAACAGCGGAAAGATGATGTTGCCAGAGGCAAAGGGGAATACACATGGGGAACAGCTTAAGGATCTTGTATTACAGCGGGGAATTGGTATATAGCCCGCGAAACCTCCTCCTCAACCGGACAATGGCTCAACGCTTGAGTCCATCATCACAACCTTTTCGAAACTCTCCGTCTGAGATAGATCCCGAAGAGAAACGGTCTGATCTCCATCCCAAAAAAGGGTCATCTCCTCAACTTCAAAGTTTAATACATTGAGGTTGGGAAATTTAACCGGAACCACCCTTGAAGGCCTTGCCGAAGAGGAGGACCTGGAGCTGATCGTAGATGGAAAGGACACCAGCACCGGCGACACCACGGAGAATGTTGGCACCAGCACCCTTGAAGAGAGACTTGACACCCTCCTTGGCGATGATCTGGGAAGCGGCATCGAAGGAAGACTTGTACTTGACGGCCTCACCGGAGGTCATCATCATGCGACGACGGATGGTGTCAAGAGGGTAAGAGGCGATACCAGCGGCGGTGGTGACGCACCAGCCGAGAGCGAAAGAGGCAAGGAAGTTGTTCTTGAGGTCGCCGACGAGGAGGACGGGCTTGATGGAGTCGTAGAGACCGAAGTAGAGACCACGGTAGACGACGATACCAGCGACGGAGGGACCGAAACCACGGTAGAGACCGGCAATACCATCGGAAGCGATGGTCTTGCGGTAGACATCGACGAGACCGTTGAACTGACGCTCACCACCCTTCTTGGCGGACTTGGCATCGTTGGCGAGACGGGTACGGGCGTAATCGAGGGAGTAGACGAAGAGGAGGGAAGTGGCACCAGCAGCACCACCGGAGGCAAGGTTACCCGCCATCCACTTCCAGTAGCCGTCCTTTTCCTTCTTGAAGCCGAACATCTGCTTGAACTTGTCACGGAAAGCGAAGTTCAGGGCCTGGGTAGGGAAGTAACGGATGACGTTGGCGGTGTTGCCACGCCACAAGGCCATCACACCCTCATCGGCGGTGGTGCGCTTGAAGCAGTCGATGATGCCGTTGTAGCGGCGGTCGAGACGGCCGGCACGAATCATCTCATCCTAGGGGGTTGTTAGCATACCTTATCGTAGATGTGGAAGAGGTACTCGTTCTCGCATCGCTGACGATGGAGGGGTGGCACGTGACAGCCCAGATAAACTTGGGGAGACTGCTACCGCACGCGCGGATCACAGCGCCCAAGGATATTCCCTTCTCCAGTCGGTAATGAGAGAATGAGGTAATTATTGGATCGTACCTGGTTCTGGACGAGGAGCTTGATACGCTCAATGGGAGCGGCAGCAGTCTTCGAGACGGCGGCAGAGACACCACCCATCAAGAAGTCCGCCACGAAGGGCTGTAGAAGGGGAAAATGTTAGCATGTTGTCATGTCGCGATAAGCAAACAGATGTAGGGTCGTGTCCGCGCATTCCCTGGTGGTAGTCGAGATGCAAACCGAATGGCCTAGCTGCGATAGATCAAGCGCAGGAGCAATCACCGTCATTGTCGACCGACTGATTGAATCGGAGGACCTGATGGTTGTTGTTGATTGCTATCGCGCGATGACCTGCGAAGGCTGGCTGAGGTCGCGGTGGAGGATTCCTTCGACTGCCCGACCAGGGAAATGACGACAACAACAACGACCACGACGACATCATCGACGTGCTGGGCGATAGAGTGGGAGAATACATACCGGCATGCCCAAAACCTTCTGTTGCTCCGCCATTGTGATATTCCTTTCCTTGCTGTAAAAAGAGAGGAGTGGAGATGGAGAGAAAAGACCAAGCTCTGCTACGAGGGAAGAGGAAGAAGTCGCGAGAATATATTCTGCGGCCGACTGGGGGTCTGGGGCTCAAGGGGGGGCCGACGAAAAATTTCGCAGCGGATGACAAGGAAGCAGGCCCAGTTTTTAACTTTGTGTGGGCGCCAGCCGCTACTAGCCCACCGAATATTCCCGGTCCCCTGGCTGGGCTGCCCAAGCACCGTGCACGAGCCATTCACTTGCACCTTGACCAGATTGGGCAACCTTGCAGCTGCTGGCAGTCCTTGACAGCTCATGCCACTCTTACCTGTCCCGCGGTGACAGTCAGGTTTGGCTGCACTGCCGGTAAAGCCCGAAAGGCTCCAGTCAATCTTGTAACAAGAACCAAATCATCGTCACCCAATTGGACGCATCAGAGCCCAATTTGTTCGTTGGCTATAATTACACGTATCAATTATCCCTCAGTAACTTCGACGTCGTGTTTTGAGGTGCCACGAAGCCCAGCAGCGAGACGCCAGCCGCCATCGTGAAACTGGTTATTTACATATAGTTGGCAGCCGACCGCCTCTTCGTTCTCACCGTTCATTGATTTCGAACCTTCAATGCCCTCGGCTACGTCGTCTCAAGCAGGAGGATGGATGGAGTTGTTCGACATCGGTATCTGAGGACTCGCTGTCATCCACTGTCTTGGGATTCCCACGTTTCGAAAGGAGCCTTCCGACTTCAAACCCCCCTCCCCGTCCCCCCTCCTCGCTCCCCAGTCTCGTCCCCCTCCAAGTCTCCAACAAACACCCTTCACGCTTTGCGTTGGCCAAGACCCGAGTCAGATTCCTTGGCACGAAAAATGCGGATCACCGAGCCAGCTGGAGCCGCCGTCTGCTACGAACCCAGAACTCCCGTCCCCACGGGCAGAGATTCGGCTGTCATGCAAACGGGACGGAAAATACTATCCATACTCGGTGATCTCAACTTCCGAAAGTGTCACCTCCAGGACATCCGAGTCTGAGTATTCCAGAACTTCCCCATGGCCATGAGGGATCGCAAGGGGATCCTTCATCTCTCACGAGTTCAAATTCCCTTTTCGCTGTTGTCCCAGGTTCAGTGGAATTGCAACGTCATGCTGCAGCCCCCGGCTTTAACTTTTTCAGCACCAATTGTGCACCCCCCCTCCTGTTCACATCCAGAACCGCTGAGCCGCCCGAATGGCATCGCTAGCAGCAACCACTAGGCCATCGCTAGCAGGGCATGTGGCAAACGACGACGGCAACGGGCGGCAATTCGGGGCAACAGCTTCGGTCAATGAGAGCCCGGCAATGGCAAAACTCCAACAGCTCTCTGGGCCCAGGCGACACGGTCTTGACGGTGAGTCCGATATGTAGTCGAAAATCACTGAATACGAAGAGTGAAGAGGAAGACGGTGGCGGCAACATGGCCTATCTGTGCCATTGGCTCCAAATGCCCAATGAATCCCACAATCCATCAAGGTGCCGGCCGGAGGGGGTCCGTTCATGCCAAGCCGACAAAGCTCGGGACGCTGGACCGGACTCGGAGATAACCTCAAGCCGTAGCGAGCTTTCACGTGCTCTCAAAAGTCCAGAACAAACCAGCAGACGAACATAGCAGTGTGAGATGATTACTAGCATGTAAACAATATCTGAGGCTCACTTTGCCGCTATAAAGGGTGAAGAATGGGTCAACACAAGCATGCTCGAGTGTAACCGACCTGCCGTCGTTCACCATGTTCAACGGTCATGGCGTCAACCTTGGCTGCTAACGAGTGAACCCATTGGTTCAACTTCATGCCTTCTGTCAACGTGCTCAGCTTGTCACAGATTGTGCGGAAGATGTCATCCGGATGATATTCCTCGGTCTCATCTCACACAATCTGGCGCGGGAGCCGACCTACCGACGGAAAGAGCAAATGCGAGTCTACGATGCTCTTTCAAACTCGGGGTGCCAAGCAACGAAGCAAGAGACAAGGAAACCGCGAAGTACGGATGAATAGGTATAAGGTGAAATGTCGAGGTTTGGAGTGATTGTTTTCAATGGTAGAATTATCTCTCATTGATCCCTGTGCTTGATGCCAACCAGGTGTGAGACCACGGGAGACAGTGAAATGTCCCACTCAATGCGCCAGCCACCAGTATGTCTTAAGGAGCTGGACCTGAGATGCCTTGAGCTGTTTTCATGCATCGCGAATTGACATAAGAGGTATGACGAGCGTAGGGGAGACTGGAAAGGGGAAAGGGGTTGAGTTCTGATCACCACAAATGTTTGTCCGTAGGAGCAAATCCGGATATCCTCACTAGTAATGTGGATGTGGTATGTAAGCCACTGTGTCCGGGCTGGGAAAAAAGAGTTTTCGAAGAGGCAATTTATACTTCAAGAGATGAACATGATTGAGCAACGGCTTGAGACCCGAGTTTGAATATGGGAACCTTGTCCCCTTGTGTGAGGTAGGAGGTGACTGGAGCCTACCCTGTATGGAGCTTAAGAGGCTCGGGCTGTTTCTCACCGAGATGTCTTCGACGGAGTCTGGCTGATAAGGAGCACTTGATAAGAAATGCATTTAGCTTCGTCCACTTCCATGACCGTGACCGAATACCTCAACGGCCAGGCGCGGTCATTCACGAGATAGGACCTGGTCATCATAGGGCTGGACTAGTGGTCATGGAGAATCCCATCCAGACATCCAGACATCCAGACATCCATACATCATACACACATACGTCACTGGCATCATGTGAACTCGGATGTTGTTTTGAGACAGTAAATTAGTTCCCTATTCTACCACCTCTAGTCCTTCTGTCCTCCTCCTTGGATTGGGGTATCATAGAGAACTGCTCGTGACAAGCTATTCCCATCGGACTAGGCGCGCACACACACACGGCTTGCACGTAAGCATCGCACTCGGGTCCAACTCTTTCCCAGGCAGATAGGAGCCGAGTCTTCCCCGTTCGTTTGTCGTGATATTGGTCGTTCCGTTCGTATCTTCCGATCGATGCAAAATCCCAGTGTGATTGTGTAAAGAATCTGAGGAGCACTTCCCGATTCCCCTCCCACTAAAATGCTACACCGTGTGCATTGTGCATGCAAAGATTGACCATTCCCACCAGAGACGTAGCCCGATCAAAAAAGTCAAACCCCTTCTTGTCGCTGACGAACCACCTTTTCAAGTCTGCCGGTCCGTCATGTCAAGAAAACCGCCGGGTGTTTGGACATTTACTCGTCGGCGCCAATGGCACGGGCTGTGAAGTCGCATGTTAGCCAGATCGTTCTCGGATGTGTGACTCGTCGAAATCGAAGGTCGTCGGTTCAACCGGGCGAGGGAGACGTACTGTAGATCTTCATCTTGCTGTGTCCAACAACCTGCTTGATCTGACCCTTCTCCTCGAGGTCCTTAAGGCACTTGCGGGCAAGCGAGCCGTTGATCTTGAGACGGTCGACGAGGGTGGCGATGGTGACAAGGCGGTAGGACTGGACGTCCTTGTAAAGCTTGTCGGAAGTGGACTTGTCAAGGATGACGGCGTGCTGGGCCTTGTCCTTGACTGTTGGTGTGTGTCAGTGAATTTGACCAAGACTTTTTGTTGTCGGGGGCGCCATCACGACAGCGACAATGACTACGACGGCGACAGTCGCGAAGCCATCATCATCTGCCGAAAATGACGACCCCCAAAAAATGGACAGAGATTCTCCTTACCCTTGCCCTTAGACCACTTCTTCTTCTGCTTCTTAGCACCAGACGCGGCGGGAGCCATTTTGAATGATGAGTTCTGGTGGTTTGGTGATGAAGGGGAGAGGGAGAGACAGTCCTGGCTTCAAGGTCTTTTCCTCTGCGCAACGAAAAGGCGGGGAGATTTTTCTGGTCGGCGCGCAAGCAGTGTGGCTCGGGCGCTGGGCTGGTCTCTGCGCACGCACACACTCCAGCCAGTGACTGCGGGTGCGCGCCAGGCCAAGCTTAGGTCAACTGAGCCCTAACCAATTCGCTCCCCCAGTGCGGCAACCAGAGTGGCGGTGCACGGACCGCACAACTGGGGCACAACTGGGCCTTTTGGGGCTTCGTAGCGGCAGATTGGGGCTTGACCACCTGAGGCGGGGCCACCAAAAAATTCCCACGACGACCCGTCACTCTCCGCTCGCCGAACGACCACCCTTTCGACGTTATCCTGTCCGAACTCACGGCCAACTTCACCACCAATTACCACGAGGGTCCCCTTTTGCAGTCCGGCCACCGAACAGCAATCAAAATGTCTGAGGGAGAAGTTGACGTCGCGGCCGTTTCCCAGTATGAGGTCCTCCCCAAGGAGGTCCTCGCTGAGGTTGGCAGTGTGAAGCTGTTCAGTATGTTTTCTACGGTCCTCGCAAAGTGCACATTGGCGTCGTCATGCTAACTTTGCAACTTCAGACCGCTGGAGCTACGAGGATGTCGAGATCAGGGATATCTCTTTGACGTAAGCGCAACCCGTCCGATGATGCACACACACACACAAACACCAAGAAACACGCTCCCTGAGATTGCTACGAAACGCCATACGACGAACATGTATGCGAGAAAGAGAAGGAGAAGAAAGAGTTGGGAAATGTTGGAATTCGGGAGTCATGATCAATCGCCAATTCGCTCGGAGGACTTGGGGGGACTTGGGAAAACATCTATCTTGGTCGCAAAGATGATACAAGGCACACACGCGAACGGAGGGCTAACGACGAATGTCTACACAGCGACTACATCCAGATCCGTTCTCCCGTCTACCTCCCCCACTCCGCTGGTCGCTATGCCGTCAAGCGTTTCCGCAAGGCCAACTGCCCCATCATTGAGCGTCTCACCAACTCCCTCATGATGCACGGTCGCAACAACGGCAAGAAGCTCATGGCTGTCCGCATTGTCGCTCACGCCTTTGAGATCGTAAGACTCCCGAAACACAACTTGCGATAAGCGATAAGCCAGACAGACACTTACACACGATATCTAGATCCACCTCATGACCGACCAGAACCCCATCCAGATCGCCGTCGATGCCATCGTCAACTGCGGTCCCCGCGAAGACTCCACCCGTATCGGTTCCGCCGGTACCGTCCGTCGCCAGGCCGTCGATGTCTCTCCCCTCCGCCGTGTCAACCAGGCCATCGCCCTCCTCACCACCGGTGCTCGCGAGGCTTCTTTCCGCAACGTCAAGTCCATTGCCGAGTGCCTTGCTGAGGAGCTGATCAACGCCGCCAAGGGCTCCTCCAACTCCTACGCCATCAAGAAGAAGGATGAGCTCGAGCGTGTTGCCAAGTCCAACCGTTAAAATGGTCAAGGCTGGCTGCAGGTGTATGGGGGAAACTTGTTGGGTGCTTGGGGTTGTTGGACGGATTCTATTCGGCATGTTTTGCTCGGCTGCTACCACGGCTGCATTTGTTGCGCGTTAAAAGGGAACTGGGTCTGGGAGGATGCGGTTCTTCTACGGCAATTAGGTCAAAACAGGCAGGCACTCAATAAGGGCTCTCAGACATTGAATGAGAGGAAAACGTGGATTTGCGGACAAGATCTAAAGTGCATATACCTCGAGGCGCCGGTGATTCGGTGAAATTATGATTCCCCTTTTCTTTCCATGAATGACATCCGTTTGGCCATGAGTGACTGAACGACCGAACGCCAGTTTCAACCCCTTCCTTTTTACTTTCAAAGACTTGACGTCCCTATCCTCTTTTTGTATGATGAAACATATCACAAGCGCTAACAGCAAGGAAACATTGTCGCAGAATCTACCCGGGCTCCAACAACATGTCTAAGTCATCTGCCACTTCTGGCTCCCCTCGACGAGACCGCCACGAATTCTAGCTGCTCATAGTCCCCCATGTGTCAGTTTTAGGAGGGCTGTTCTTTTGCCATGAAGTGAATCAACGACTAAACGCTTTCTCTGGCCCTTTTGACCCATCTTCCCATCACCTTTTTTTATTGTATCAATGTCACAAACACCCGCTAATAGGAAGGAAATATTGTCACAGAATTCACTATCAACACCAATACCTTCGTTCTATATCCCCCCATATCCCTCCATCCTCTGCCCAGACTCCCACAGATACGCCTACGCCTTTACATCCACCCTACAAAACATGCCCACATGCTCAATGCCCTCCTCCCACCACCTCCCCATCTCCTCATCCACCACAAAGCCAGCCCTCTTCCAAGCACCAATGGCACTGACCTGGGCATGAACGCAAAACAGACCCCGCCACTTAGGCATCATCCTCGCGTCCCTTTCCGGATCGATCCCCAGCGCTTCGAACCCCCTCTCCTTCACTGACGGGCTGAAATACCTCGGGTGTTGTCTCATCCACTCTAGCGCGCGCCTGATCAGTTGGCCTGCGATGCCACGACCACGAAATTCTTTGAGAACAGCCAGTCTGCCCAGTTTCATGTAGACCTCCTCTCCGTCGTGCAGGCTAGTCTTGCGATCCTTCCCACCGTGTTCTACTATCTCCAACGCCTTCCTAGTCTCCGAGTCCAGCTCCTCCAGGTTCACCAGCTCATCAGCTAGATACCGTCCCCCCTTAACCGGGTGTGGCGCATGAGGAAACGGCACTATCCTGACCGTCCCAATCGGCACTGACCGCGTCTCTGACTTCCTCGGCCTCATGACCCTCCCACTGTGCGCATCCCTCTCCTCCTGCTGGACGACTTGGTTGATGGAGGCGTAGATGACGAAGTGAACGGATCGCGGATCGTTGGCGTCGAATTCGTTTTCGGCGGGGATCTGTTGCTCGTTGATGAAGGCGGATTCGCGGACGGTCATGGCGTCTAGGAAGGTTTTGGGGGTGGTGCTGGTTGTGGATGGGGACTGCTGGGAGGGAGGGAGGGAGCCGTTCCAGGGGGAGAGGGCGAGGCCGGGAGGCTCGAGGGTGGCGATGAAGGGGGTGCCCATTTTGATGGTTTGGTTGTTGACTGAAAATAGCGTAAAGTTGGCTTTCTCTGAGTGAGATGGGAGAGAGGCGTTGAGGAGACCTCTTGGGTTGTGATGTTGGTCAACGAATTTGGAACCTTGGGCTGCCAAGAAGACTCGACTTATATAAGAGAACAGGCAGACACTGAGGCCAACGGTGACTCCTCAAACAATTTCGTACAGAGTGAGTGACGGATGCCAAGTTCTGACTGGAGATGTAAGTGCCTGAAATGTGTCAGTGATTGGATGACTGGTCTGACGAATATGGTGAACAAACTAAGTGTGATTTCCCGTTTGGTGAGAACCTCTTTGGCCAAGCTACTTGAAATATCCAAAAACCGCAAGGGCAATGAAGAATCGCGTCCTCCGTTGGTGTTCGTGGGGGTTCTGAGCTGATTTGTGAAACAACCTGCTACAACACCGCCAAGAAGAATAAAAGAAAGTCTTGTCAAGAAGTCCGCTCCGTGCCTGCCAATGCTGTCTGCCGATCACCGATCCGGTGTCCGGTGGAAACACTGTTCCGCTAGCACCTGCCAAAATTTAGATGGCCCCCACGGACGGCCCACGGTGGCCGTGGACTCGGGCGGGGCGGGGTCGGAAGCGGGGATCACCGGCTTTTGTCCGCATTCGATCCCGGCCTGGGATGTGATTGGTCAATTCTTATCCCCCGCTGATTGGCGGCTTCTTCTCCGCAGTCGACCTCTTCCTTTCCTCTTCCTCTTCTTACCTCTACACAACAATATGACCTGCGACTCTTCCCATTCCATCGATATTACATCTAGCTCGATGCGAGCTTGAGCGATGATGAGCACGTGGTTTGACCGGTGACGGACGCCCAGGCAGCAGCCAGTCATGGACATGTTCCAAGCGGAAAGTGTATAAAAGGAAGGCGGGGCCCGTTGTTCAAGTCGACGACAACTTCCTCCCTTCCTCATCTTTGTCTTCATCGTCTCACTCGACTGTCTCTCGCTCTTGCCCCGATCATCCCACCGCCCCACGCTCATCTCCCCGTGATTGCTCTTGCCAAGCCCCGCCGCCAGCAGCCATACCACACGCCATGGCGCAAGTGGACAACGAAGTCAAGGGCAAGCTCGTCCTCATCACGGGCGCTTCCGGAGGGTAAATCACGCCCTTCCCGTCTTACGCTCTTTCTCATAGCAGGTGGAATTGGAAGCCATCACCACTCCAGACGAGTGTCAACTGCCAACCTGTTGCCTAGATCACAGCTTGAACATAATTAACTCACGCCCTACTTCCAGCATCGGCGCCGCCATAGCCCGTCGCCTCTGGTCTCTCGGCGCCCACCTCGCCCTCACCTATTCTTCTTCCCCCGAAAAGCTCCAGGCCCTGGAGGAACAACTCTACGAAGCCTTCACCAACGGCCAAACTGCCCATGACCCAGCCCTTTCCCTCAATCGCACCACCGCCAACCCCAACCCTTTGCCCTTCTCCACACACAGATGCGACCTGTCCTCGCCAACAGACATCCAACTCCTCTTTGCCCAGCTCCAGGACCTGCACGGCCAATCCGGCCCCGACATTCTCATCAGCAACGCCGGCTACGGGAAGAGGATCCCCAGCATTCTGGACATCTCCCTCGACGAATTCGACAAGATGCTGAACATCAACCTCCGCTCGTCCTTCCTTCTCTGCAAACTGGCCCTCCCGCACATGATCCAGCGCAACTGGGGCCGCATCATCTTCGTCTCCTCCATCGCTGCTCAGGGCGGTGGCATCAACGGGTGTCATTACGCTGCTTCCAAGGCTGGGCTGCAGGGGTTGATGAAGAACTTGGCGAGGAAGCATGCGGGGCAGGGCATCACGGTTAATGATGTCGCGCCGGCCATGATTGGGGAGACGGGGATGATTCCGGATGCGAAGTTTGTGGAGGGGACGCCGGGGGATGTGAGGAATATTCCCGTTGGAAGGCTCGGGACGACGGAGGAGGTGGGGAATGTGGTGGAGATGTTGGTGAAGACGGGGTATATGACGGGGCAGAGTGTGCTGTTGAGTGGGGGGTTGATGTAGGTAGGTGGGGGTAAGTATTTGTTTTGGTTGTGATGTTGGGGTTGGTGTTTTGGTGTTTTGGGGGTTTTGGCGGGTCAATGATGTTACGATGAATGGTAATGAGAGCATGATGTCTTCACATTCTGCTTTGTGCTTTTGTTTACTTTTTTCTGGTCAACATCAACGCAAACGAACTTGAATTCAGTTTATCTCCTGTTCTTCTCTTCCCCTCATTCTACCCCCACCCCGCCCATCTCGTCATCAGCCCTACGACCTCCTAGGATAAACCTCCCCAGCAACAATCGCCTTCACCTTTGCCCCCTTCTTATCCCCCATGTTCCTCCCATCCATATCCCCCACTCTATAAACCTTCGGACTCACACACAAGTCAACCTCCACCTCCACCCCCCTGCTCCCGCCAAAAGAATCCCCGTCTTCGCAATCCACCCACCCCGACTCCGTGCCAATCTTCACCTGCTCGCCCCTCTTCGGCACCTCCAACCCCAGCTGCGTCCGTTGGGCACCGAATTGGAGGGCTAATTCTCCGGCATGGCGGGCCAGCTCGGATACTTTGGATTGGATCTCTGGCGACAAGGTTTCTGAGCAAATGGAAGAGAGGAGGGCGACGATTTGGGATTGGACTTGGTTGATGTTGGCGTAGTAAGGTGTGGTAGTTGGATGTTCTGGGGGGCCGGGTGTGCTGCTGGGGCTGGGCGCTCCCGGTTGTTGGCCTTTTCGAGAGTTGGACTTGTTGCCGGACATGGAGGAGGAAGGGGGCGCAACGGCCATGAGGATGGATTGGAAGGTGGCGGAGCGCCATTTATTGGCGTCGCGGGAGTGGAAGAACGGGGTGAATAGGTCGGTGTCAGTTGTTGATCGGGATGCTGGATGGTGTTAGTTTTCATTCATATCACGAGAAGAAAGAATGGAATGGGAATGTGTTGGACTTACCCGTCTTTCCGTTTGGCAATGACCCATCATCATAACCACACAACCTCCTCCACCCATCCACAACCCTCCTGAGCACATCCCTTCCCTCTCCCCTCCCCAGCGCCCCAAACCCAAATGGCTCGGAAAAGAAACCCTCAACAATTTTCTGCCAGACTACACTCCTCAGCAGGAAACGCAGTTGATTCTTACCCTCCCTCTCCAAGAACCTCGTTGGATCCAGCTTCCCCAAGTTCCTCGGTACACCGCTGATGCCCAAGTTGATAGGCTCAGTGACCATATCGATACACAGCTTCAACTGGCGATACTGAATCTTGAGACTATCGTCGGTCGCGGGACGGAAATCGTCGTTGTTCCCGACTAAATCGTTCTCTAAGCTCTGCACCTTTTCTTTAAGATCGACGACGTTGCGCGCGTGTTTCTTGTTCAAGCGCTGGATATCCTGCTCGTGTTTCTTCTGCTGCGCGGCAATCTGTTGGTTGTGAGAAGTCTGGAGCGCGGCGACGTTTTCGTTGAAGGCCGTTTCCATCCGGTTGAGTTCCTGCTGGTGCTGCGAGCGGAGGTTGGTGATGGTGTCTTGCAGGTCCTTGGTTGCCTGGGCTAGCGAGGTCTGGTGGGACTGGGACTGGTCGGCGAGTTGTTGGTGGAGGGAGTTGATTTGGCCCTCGTAGTACACACGTTGGTCTTGCATTTTTTGGGCGTAGTCCTCTTTTTGGGCGCGGAGCATGGATTCGTAGTGATCCTGCTGGGAGCGTATTTGGGAGTCATGTTCTGCTGCGGTCTGGCGCAGGTTTGCCACGTCGGTCTCGTGTTCCCGTTGGATTCTCTTGATGGCGGCATCGGAATGCGCCTTTTGGTTCTCACAGCGTTTATGAAGCTCTGTGTTTTCGCGCTCGAGACGGCCGAGGTCGTTGCGGAGGGAGCTTTCTTGGGTTTCAAGCTCGGTGGCTCGATTCCTGTACTCGTCCACTTGACTCTGCAGACCGAGAAGGTTGTCCTCAGCAGTTCGAAGCCGCCGTGACTTATCTTCGAGTTGGTCCTCTACCTCCTGGCGGTGCTTCTTTTCCGACAGGTAAGCGTTTTCCCAGTCCTTATTTGCTTTGCAGATCTTGCTATGGTCTTTACAGAGCTCTTCGCAGTAAGCAATTACCACGTCGATGGGATCGCCTGTGTGCTTCTTGCTTGGGCGTTTGCTGGAGAGGTATTTCTCCAGACGGTTTAGGAGCGCTATGTTCTCGGCTTTGGCGTTGATAAGCTCTTTGTTGAGGTTGTCTCTTTCCAGTTTGAGCTCCTTGATTGTGTGGTCTTGGATTACTTGGTGTGTGTAGTTTGAGTCGGCGTCATCGTTTGCACTCGATGTCGTGTGCCCCTGAGCAGCCCGCTTGCGTTCGGCGAAAGAGGATACCTCTGGGCTTGATAAGGTTGAAGTCGAGGTTGGAGACATGGAGTCTTCTTTGGGGATGGTCTCTCGAGATTCCCTTGGTGTCTCTTTCCGCAGGATCTCTCGAGGCTTGTCATTCCAACTCTCTGCTCGCTTGATAACCTCCCGGTCTGAGACAGAAAGATCATCGAGGCGAGAGCTCGACCTTGGCGGTATTATTGAGAGAGCTGGATCAGAGACGTCCTTAGGTACCTCTGCGTACTTAATGGGACCATGCACTGCGTATGTTATCTGACTTGGGGTATAGGCTTGGTATTCCCGCTCCCGATCTGGTCTAGGACCGCGGCTGGACGAACGTGCCCGGGTATGTGGCCCCCTGGAAACACTGCTGTTCCTTCTCGGTGCATGCGATGGCCTGTAATCCGAGGTTTTCGGAGGATATGCCGTTGTCTGGACAATGGCAACTGACTTGACAGCGTTTGGGCTGCTCCGACCGGTATATGTGTGAGTTGGAGATGGCGGATCTGCGTATGACCGATCGGCTGGGGAAGAGAAGGCTGATGGGTCGATATTGGCAGTGTTGTAATGAGCATTGAAGGACACAACTCCTGGCTGCTCATGGCGACTGTCAAGATACTCTGTTGACATGCCAAAGTCGTGCATTGACTGCGGGATAGCCGGCAACCCCTTCTCCAACGGGTGCATAGAAATGTCATGCTTTTGGATTGGAAGCCGCGGGCTTTCGGGGGCCGGTACATCTATATCGGGGATTGGCAGTCTTCTGATAACGTCAGGCGGAAGTTGCCTCAACCTTTCATGGCCGATTCGATCAATGGCCTTCTTCAGTTTACGAAGATCATCCGAATCAAGGACGGGCAAGGCGCGAAAGAGGACCTCTGAATCGACCGTAGCTAGGGTATCTATGGGTATTCTAGCCAGAGCCCTTGGAGAAAGTCTGATCTGTGCAGCGGGAGACAGTGTGGCGATGGTTTCGCCTGGTAGGCAACCTAGAACCCTGGGGTCTAGTTTGGAGAGGACTTCGGCGGGAAGAACTTGAAGTCGGTCTTGTGGGAGGGTTTCAAGATCTTCGTTGGAGTATCTCTCTAGTTGCTCGGGGGCTAGTTTGCTCAGTTTCTTGGTGGAGAGGTGCAGCAGCGGGTCGCTGTGACGTTTCCCGTCATGAGATGCGTCGCCATGACGGTCTATCTTCTTTTTGGCGCTCTTTACCAGTGCAGAGAAACTCATGGCTCATAGGGTACGGAGTGTCGGAGGGAGTGTATGGGATTGCCGGAATATGTGAAGCTTGATAGTGTTGTGTTGGCTTTCGGATCGTTGACATCTCTGAGAGCATCGTCTTGCCATTCTCTCGCCGCGTAAACAGTTGAGACGTAACACCAGCCTTTCTGGCAAAGTGATTGAAGGCTCGCAGTCTCTTTCGGAGTGTGGGTGGCTTATCCTGTCCTCAGTCAGATCACTCTTTCTCCAAACATTCGGACCCCGCAGCTGAAAACTTTCCCATGTCACCACCACACCTCATCGTCTCTAACTGCCCATTCAACCTGTTTCGGAGCAGCACAGTGCCACGCGAAGCTGAAGACCTCACAGTACTTTCTCGTGCCCGCAACATGGGCTGAATCGTGACTCTTTGGCGGTTTGGGGTCATGCACAAAATCACTAGTCGACGCCACTTGGGCATTCTCGACCAGCCCTCGCCAACCCGCGATCCCAATATGCGCTGGGTGTGCAGACTGATGCAGCGCTTGTTCAACCGCATGGCAATGGCACCTCAGCCTTGTCGGCGCATTCGCAGCAGTCAATTTGGCCTGCATGGAGGGGACTCGAAGGAGTGTGTCTGGCTCATGGTTGCTGAGCGCGACGAGGTGAGGAGGGGGCGACGGCGGCGGCGCGACTGGGAGGGGGGATGGTTTCGGTACGCGCAGCCACGAGGAGAAGCTGAACACCTTGCTGGCCCACGATAGGAAAGGCTGTGGGTTGGGATGGTGATATCGGAGCAGGATTGGGCTTGCAAGTTTCCTTGAGCTCACTGTCAATTGAACACCAGAAGAGGTCATATTTGTACTCTCTCCGACGAGTTGAACACTCGGTCAAATTCTATGGACCCTGAGGAAATCGAACAGTACTACCGTGATATAGCGGTACCGAAGGAATCAGAATTCAACATGTCCTCCCTACCGACTCGGTCTCCCCCTCCCCCGCCTATCTCCCTCTCCGTCTCCCCAGCTTTCCCAGGTACTCCGAAGAGAGAGGTCTCGCCCATATCAACAACAAGAAGAAGCGAGGACGACGTGGATGAATGGGATGCCTACGATGATCCCCAAGATACCTTGAACGAGGCCGCAACGCCATCAAGAACCGATAGTCCCCCCGGGTTTCCCAATTTCTCCTCGGTAAACATTCCCACAGCAGAGACGCGCATGGTCGTTGCCCTCGACTATGGAACGACCTTTAGCGGCATTGCCTACCTCTCTGTCGCTTCGAGGCAAAAGGACCAGGACCTCGATGCCCTTGCCGATGACATACGGGTGCTCCAAGGATGGCCAACACACGAATCGGAGAAAGTCCCTTCGGAGATTTCGTACTCACCGTCGCCAAAGGGATGCCGGCAATGGGGGTACGACATCGATGACAACTCCAGAGTCCTCAAGTGGACCAAGCTAGAGTTGGAAGAGACGAGGAATCGAAGTGCTGAGCTAAAGACATTGGCTGAGACGCTGTGGGGCATGCGGTTGCTTGACTTGAGCGAAGATGCTGTCATCAGGAACGATATTCCACGACACTTGGCCAAGGAGCCGGAAGATATTGTCAAAGATTATCTCGACAATATTGCTGAGCAGACTCTTGAAGAGATTTGTACCCAGGTTGGAAGAAGGGTTGCTGACAATATCCATATTGACATGGTGATCACACATCCTGCTGTAAGTCAAGAAAGGAACTGTCGCCCTTTACAAGCCTCTAGATTGACACCGACAGAAATGGTCCGACAAAGCCCTGAACTCAACATACCGCGCCGTCCGCGCTGCCTTCAAGGCCGACCTCTTCCCCAAAATCCGCAACTTCTCCTTCGTCTCCGAACCCGAAGCCTGCGCCCACTACACCCTACGAGAAGCCCTGCGCGAGGACCGTGTAAACTTTCGAAAGAATGACTGCTTCATCGTCGTCGATGCCGGTGGTGGTACTGTGGTACGTCCTTCTTCCCATCCTTTTACACCCTCGCAATCTAACAAGACCAGGACCTGGCCTCCTATAAAGTCGTAAGCCTCGATCTCGACAAGAAGCAGTTCAAGCTCGAACAAATCGGCTACCCAATAGGCGACAAATGTGGCGCCACATGTATCGACCGAGCATTTGAGCAATTCATCGAACAAAAGCTGGGGCCGGAGGACTGGGAGAAGCTGATAGAGACTGATTCGCAAGACCAAGCGACGGGAGGACACTCGATTATCAAACCAAAGCTGCGCATGCTACATGGGAGGTTTGAGGGGATCAAGCATCAGTTCGATGGCAAGGATCAGAAGCTCGGGTTTCCGATTCAGTTGCCACGAGGAATCGGTACAACAGATGATGAAGAGCGGGGAATCATGAATGGTGCTATCAAGATTACTGTGTAAGTGCTGCCATTACTTGACAGCCTGTGGGAATTCATGCTGACAACATCAGTGACGACCTAAAAACCATGTTCAAACACTCAGTCGACAAAACCCTCGTTCTCATCGGACAAGCAGCCACCCACATCCAAATTATACAAAAGCTCAAAATCCGCAAAATCTTTCTCTCCGGCGGCTTCGGTCGCTCCCCCTACCTCTACGAGCGCGTCAAAGCCTGGGGAATGACCACCGGTATTCAGGTCGACCGCGGCGATGACTGCTGGTCCGCCGTAACGCGGGGCGCCATCATCAAATCTCTTGGGGTACACACCTCGCTGCCCCCAATGATCCGTCCCTGCCCGCGGCACTACGGCATCAAAGTCCGCACGCAATACGCCCCCTACAATTCCCATCGGCCGTCGGATGTCGATGTGGATGTAGAAGGAGTTAGGTGGGCGACGGATCAGATTCGGTGGTTCATTAACAAGGGGGACGCCCTGTTCCCTGGGAAGCCCATGGTATCGACGTATGATTGCCATTGGAGTATGAAGGCTGCGCACTTTCCTGCGCAAAATGGGAGCGGGAGGGCTCCGCCACAGAGTCTGGGGTCGATGTCGCAGCGGTTTGATAAACGTGGTGGTGGTGCTAGCATTCTACCATCGCCGCCTGCGGAGGTATTTAGAGAGGTGGTGTTTGTTGTGTCGAGTGCGGACGAGCCGCCGACGAGGTTTGCTGCTGTGAACAAAGGTTCGTTTTTTTTTTGTCACTTCGTACCCCCATTATTCCTACCTCCGCCCTATCTTGCCCCTACTTCTTGAACCAAAAACTGACAGTGAGATAGGCCGAGACACAGTGGTCACGCTCAAGTGTAACTTGACCAAAGTCCCAGAGACACATAGGAGCGAGTTCACAAATAAGGAGGTCGGAAAGTTTTATAAGTTCTGGGTGAAAGTGGAGATTCACGTCACGGAGAAGTGCGAGGTCAAGATCACGAGTGGCGGGAAGGTGTTGGCGAGCGCGGAGGTGCCGTTGGGGGAATCTGATATTCAGGCGTGATGAGGCACAACATTAGATGTGTTGAGTGATGGAAGTTGGAGTGAGCTGGAGTTCATGATTGGAGAACCAGTGGTTTGGACAGTGGGATACCTCTATTCGGGACATCTTAATCTTGGAATTTTGCCATGATACCACTATACCAAGAAGCATTGTTCGGAAATCTGGACTGGATAATAGGTACCCGTTCCGCATGGAAGCTTCCTGTTCGCATTCTGATCTTTCTCTTCGTCTCTGCTCTTGATATTTCCCATGCAAAAGTACAGCAAACATCCGGAAATCGCACAAGAGTTGCCTGCCGATAACACCACTTACACACCCATTCCCCTTTCGGGATGCTCTACGAGACGCCAGGTTGATAGCCAAGACCTCAGCCCTTCCACCCCTTCCCATCTTCCAGCGCAATCACATTCCCCTTCCCCTCATTCGAATCAACTGCAGACCCTATGAGCCAATGCAAGCCACACATTATCACCTCCTCTTCATTCGCTCGACACCTCACTACAGCCGAGCGACACAGTGCGTCTATAAAAGTTAATACATCAAAGGACTTTGACCAGAAGCTGAACACCACCACTTTATTGATAGCACATATCCGATCCAGGACTGAACTTGACTGGATAGTCGCTCAACACAATGCGGGCCACATGCAGGCAAGGCTTTCTTCATGGAATGCGTTGCCAACTCACTCGGCTGTGCGCCGAGCCAGGACGGATACGGGGTAAAGCCGACAGCTTACAGGACGGGATGGTGGTCACGATGCTGTTGATGGTGGTGTCTGCAAAAGCGCCCAGGTCCACGAGTGTGCCTAGGAAGGTCGTGGGCGGAAAGCCGAGCCGGATGGGCTGGAGCCACATATGGAATGTGAGTGCCTGGGGCTAGGTTAGTGGCTGCTTTATGATTGACGAGAAGGGAAGTGGGAAGCGCTGGCTGTGATGCTTTATTGTCGAGTCCTACCGCTGCCAAGTTGAGAGACTGGCTGAGTTTATGTTGGACGCGCTGAGTATGACAAGGCTCTGACCTTTGGATGGGTGTTCATCTCAGAAAAGCTTGATTTCCTTGATCTTCTTTTTGGCCTTGGGATATAGGAATTCCTTGTGGACTTTTGAACCTGGCCCTGTGTGAGTTGAATCTCCGCTAGTTTGCATGCTGAACTCTCTTTTTCTCTCGACGAACTCGAACTGATCATCCAAACCAGAGCGAAACTCAACAGTTACGCCTCATTCCAAATCCAATTTGCCAGCTCAAGCTGCCAGGAGCACAGAGGAGAGCCCCATAGACACTTTGTGGAATACATCCCACTATCATTCACGCTTCTTCACCTGGGGCATCAAGAAAACACCCAAGAGGCCATCGCGACACTCACATTCTCCTCACCAGCCATAGACACGACTCAAACAACAATACCCCCAGAACCTCAACGATGGGTGGCTCCTTAAAACTCCGCAAAGTCTTTGGACTCAAACCCAAATCCTCCTCCGCCAACCTCCAACCCCAGCCCATCACCCCCGACAACTTCAACGGGAACGATCTCAACGCCAACGGCATTTATTCCAACAACGGAGGCTACCACTCCTACACTCCCAATGGCTCCTCCGCCTTTTCCTCCAACAACTTTGGCCAGCCGCCTGGTTTGAGTTCCATCTCCGAGTTGCCGGCAAATGATTACGGGAATGGGTACACCCATCATACGCCGCCGCAGCAGCATCACCAGGGACATCACAACAGAATGTCCCTTCCGGCACAGGCCAGACCCGGTCCGCCGAATCCGCAATATCCTCATGATCCAAACGCCTACTACCAGCATCATGACCGAAGCAGCGGCAATCTGTCCCCTCAAGATGCTGTCCATCCCCAAAATGGCAGCAATCGCGACCGTCGCAGCGCCAGCCTTGGTTCCCGACTGAGTCTAAGCAACTTCGGCAGCACAAGCAGCAACAGTTCTCTGGGTCGAAGCAGCGTGACGACCATGTCCACCATGTCCTCGGCCGCTACTTCCCCCGGTCCCGGGCCCGGCCCCGGCCCGGTATCTCCTCACCATCTGTCACAGCAGCACCCGCACTCCCTATCTCCGGGGTATCTAGCTGGAGGCCAAAGCCAACCAAACTCCCCTCGCTACCCCGGCCAGCCTATTCATCAAGAACCCCAAGCTCAACAGCAACAGCAGCAGCATGACCAGGCACAGAAACACCGAAACTTCACCAACCCCCTCTCTTCCTCTCGCCACAGAACCACAAGCCAACAATACCCCCCACAAACGGGCCAAACCAACGTCCTCCACAAACCCGCCGTGCAACCTCCCTACCCCGTTTCCGAGCGCGGCTCCCCTCCCCCCGCGCACTCCCGCTCTTCCCAGGGCCATAACCTGCAATCCTTCGCCCACCGCACCTCCCTCCACCCTTCCCCCCTCCACCCAGGCCGTCCAGCCCAGTCCCAACCCCAACACCAATCCCAAAACCAAAATGGAAACCACCAGCAGCAAACCCCCTCAGCAGCCGACATCCGCCGCACCACCAAACTTTTACGCAGGATGTTCGAGTTACGACTCGAACAATGGGCCCTCAGCCACTCCCACGAATCAGACCAGCACCTGGTTATAGAAAAACGGGGACAAGTAGATGCCGTGTTGGCGGATATCTTGGGAAACGTGCGGAGTTGGGGGACAGGCGGGCGGGAGAATTGGACGGATGATGAGTGGGAGGATATTTGTCTTGTTAGGGATATGTTGGGGGAGATGAGTGTCCCTGGTGCCCCTGGTGGGGGGCAGATGGGGTATGGGGTTGGGGGGGGGATGGTTGACCCGGTTGGGCGAGGGAGGAGGTGGTGATGGGGGTGGTGAAGCGGGAGGTAGGAGGTAAGGGGGTGGGTGAAAGGGAGCACAGGGGGACTGAGGGAGAGAGGAACATGAAGGGAACTGGGCGAACATGACTGAGAAACTTGTTAGCAAAATAATCTCGAGTGAGTATAGGCGTTCAGTAGGTGGTCACATAACATACCCTTTTCATTTCGGTGGATCTATACAAGCGGGGATTGAACAAAGATCCAGATAATAATAAAAACCGAAATAAACGGTGTTCGGGAAACCTCCAGACACATACATGTACACTACACATACCATGCATTAAGCTTAGGGCAATAAATTGACAAAAAAAAGTTGTTCGAAGGAGCCCGAAGACAGGTTCGAACGAACCGTTGCTTCTAAATAAGAGGGCAGTTACGAACAGAAGTGGCGCGCTTCACCTCTGCCGACTACACTGTCTTACCCACGGTGGTCTGATGACTGTACCTTCCACACACAGACCTTAAGTACTGCGTGGGTAGCTATTAGACCTCCAGGGTCTTGGCTCCCCGGTACAGAAAACTGTTTGCTCATGGCAGGAGCCTGCCCGGAGCTGGAGCCGGTTCATAGGTACCATTCACTTGGGACGAGATTCAAACCATTCACTCCGGTTTCTCGTGACCCTCGGTGACCTTCATCCCCTTTGACATAAATCACATCCTAAACATAATTTGACTCAACCATCAACAACCGCTCGAGAAGCGGCTACATCCACTCCTTGATATTACCACTACAACTAACACAGTACTACCGTACGACTACATAACATACAAAAAGAGAAATTCGCGGCAGCACTCAGCTAGCCATGCTGGGGTAGATAGACCGACAGACAGTAACAGAAAAAGAAATCGAAAGATAGGTAGCTTCGACGTCCCGACAGGACCGACTGACAGACAGACAGGATATTTGTAAAATGAAAATAAATAAAAAATGATAGAGGTATCAAAACGACTTGACTCGACTTCTTACGCAACGCTTTTCGTTGCCAACCAACCATCAACCAACCAACAATCCGTACCATAGTTCACATGTTCGTCCACATGAGGGTCTTCCTTCCTTGCTTTCTTGCTTGCTTGCTTCCACGCAATATGATCATCTTTAATCCATTCGGATATTTGGCGTCGCCGTGGCTCGCATTATTTTGTCTTTCCACTGATCTGACCATTAAATCACCTCACACATAGCCTAGCAAAGTCTATTAAGACTGGCTAGCAAGGTAGTTGGCGGCCTGTAACAACTTGGGTTAGTATACCGTCAACTCTGCGAGCTGCTCCCGAGGAGAAAAGGATAGTAAGACCACCCCTAACCCCCTCAAGGATCAGCATAGGAATAACTCACCCTCTCCAAATTATAATCATACTTCTCCAACGCCTTCACCGCATCTTGTCTCGAGTACCCCATACTCGTCAAATTCTTCACAATCGGATCATCGTGCTCCCCCGACTCCGTCAACGCTCTGCCCGGTGCTGGCCTCTCCTCACCACCTTCCTTCTTTTGCTCCTTGTTCTCGCCCTCTTTCTGCTCACCAGCTTGGGCTTGCGGGTTGGCGGACGACCCCGGTCTAGGCGTCTCCAAGCTCTCAAACGGACTTTGCCCACCCTGCTGAGCTTGACTTCCCTCATCAAGACCCGCAAAAATGGCGTCCCAGTCATGGGCATCTGCCTTTGGCGCAGCGAACGATCCCTGAGATTGAGTCGCCTGGTGGGAAGGGATAAAGTCGAAATCACTCTTGGGCTGGCTAGGCGGGGGAGAGCCGAACTGGCTACCGCTGCCAAAACCGTCATCTCCGAACCCAGAGCGGGAAATGTTGGCAAAGTCCTCTACGTCGTCGGCGGACGACCCTTCTTTGGCATCTTCGAGGTCGGCGAATTCGTCATCTAGGTCGTCAAAGGCACCCTTGGAGGAGGCTTGGGAGGTAGCGGCAGGAGGTTGGGCAGCAGCGGGGGCAGCGGCAGCGGGCGGTTGAGTGGTAGCGGGGACGGTAACAGTAGTGGTGGAGGTAGGAACGGGAGCAGCGGCGGGAGCGGGAGAACCAGTGCCCCAGATGTCGTCGAGGTTGGTGTTGCTTGTAGCGGCGGCGCTGGTGCTGTTGTTCTCGTTGTTAGATACCTCTAGGGGAGCTGGAGAAGCTGGAGATGAGACAGGGGCAGTAGTGAATGAGGATGTCTCGCTGTAAAGCGGATCGGATCAGTCTTGCTGGTTCGTTGTACAGAACTGGGGTATACAGGCAAATCAAAACCGAGTAAAAAGACACCAACCAAAACAGCAAAGTGATAAGCAACAAAGCAAAACAGAAAGCAGTACTGGAGCGTATTTACCTGGCAACTGGCTCAGCAGCAGCCGGCGCAGCCACTGCTTCGGCTTGACCAGCCTCAGCGCTCACGGGAGGCTTGACCGCAGGGCTAGCAGGCGCGAAATCATCATCGAATCCAAATCCACCCTTGGCCTCACCCGCCTCGCTCTCCGAGTCACTCTCATCATCCCTCTCTAGTTCAGAAATAGGCGGGAACTCCGAGTCAAACTTGGAGAATCCACCAGCCTTTGCAGTCTCCGCAGGAGCAGGCTTAGCATGCGAGGTCTTAAAGCTAGCGAACGCAGACTCGAAATCCTCCTTCGCCTTAGCATCAGTGTTGACAGCGAAAGGATCGGCCTCGACGGGGGCGGCGGCGGCCTTAGACTGGCTAGTGGTGGATGCGGGCGACATGGGACGGTTGGAAGTAGCAGACTGGCCGGTCTGGACGGGCTCGATGGGGAGAGCAGCAGCAGCAGGAGTCTGATCCTGCGATCCATGACGCGAGGGGGCACGAGAACCGCTACCGCTGGGCTCGCCAAACGGCGAGAAGGCACCACCAGGAGCAGCAGCGCTCTCAGCGGTGATAGTAGGCTGCCTAGAAATCGTAGGCGAGGTGCTGCCCGGCGTGGCGAACGAGCCCGAACCGAAGCTACCGGTTGACGTGCCGGTATTCTGCGCCTTGAACGCCGCAACCTGGGGAACAGGAGAAGCAGCAACAGGGGGTGGCGTCGGGCTCTGGACAGGGGCGTTCAATGAGGGACCGAACACATCATCGAAACTCTGTCCGCTCATCGACCTCATAGGAGGCGAAGCGAACGCGGCGCTGATGTCAGCACTTCCCGTCCTCCTAAAGAAGGGGTTGTTACCACTTCCAGTGGACAGGGCGGGACTAGCGACTTGCTGCACCGGGCTAGCTTGCCTGGCAAGTTCCACCTGCCTGGCCAGCTCCTCCTTCTCCTTATTAAGGTCCTCAACTTCATTCTGTAGCTTCCCCTTTTCGCCCTCCACCGTGCTCAACTGCTTCTTGTTGATAGCCACCAACCCCTTCTGCTGCCTGGCCTCGCTCTTCAACTTCTCAACCAACGGCTTTAGCTGAGCGATCTCCCCGTTGACCGTTCGGATCTTCTCCTTCAACGAGGCGTTCTCCTGCTGGTCGGCTTGCAAGCCAGCAACAACCGTACGGTGCTGGTTCTGCAGCTCGAGATAACTGGCTTCGATCATGGCGAACTCGGTCTGCAGTTTCTTGGTCTCCGCCTTGGCGGTGTTGAGCTGCGTCTCGAGAGCGCGGACGTCCTGGGCTTCCTTTTCGTACAAGGCGCGCAGCTGAGTAAGGCGCTGTTCAAAGTTCTTCTTCTGCTGACTGGCTTGGCTCAATTCATTCTGGGTGTTAGTTCGCTGAGTCTGGACATCCTGAACCTGCTTGGTGAGAGAGCCGATTTGGTTGGAGAGGTTGGCGAGCTCGGTGGTCTCGTTGGAGAGCTTGTTGTTGACTTCGGGGTCGGCGTCACCAAGCAAATCGTCCTCAACTGTTGGCGGGAGCGGAGAAGTTCTGACACCACCTGCCGGTGCCGAACTGTTTGAACCACCGGTAACCTGGGTAGTCAGACCGCGACCAAAAGATGACGAAGGAACAAACGGCTTGAAGTTGGAGCCCGTCGCAACGGGGCGGATAGGGGAAGACGGCGCAATGGGACTAGCACTGTTGCCGAACGGATCGACCGATCCACCCGTAGCAATAGGGACCTGCACCGGGGCCGGAGCGGCCGCAGGAGGCTGAAGATCATCCAGACCAAACAAGTCATCCAAAGCTGAAGGTTTCGGCGCAGGTGGCTGCGGGCGAGGGGGCTGGAAGCCACCAGTAGCAGTCTGAGGTCTACCCTGCGGGGCGCGCATGCTAGGAGGAATCAAGTTAGGAGGCAGAGTAGTAGGCAGAGGGACCTGACCGGGCTTGGTTCTCTGCTCTCTGATCAAGTACATGGCAACGGCAAACTCGTCCCGGGTGAGACGACCAGCCGAGTTGATATCCGCAAGGTCCCAAATCTGAGCGAGCACATCCTCGTTGAGGTTGGACTGGCTGAAGAAAGGCACGGCCTCCTCGCCGGTGATGAAGCCCTTCTTCTGCTTATCCAGCTCCTCATACAGCAAATCGAACCGCGCCTTGTCTGCCGGGTTAATTAGCCAATCGCCAGTCGGTTGCGCGGGAAGTGGCGGACGTCCCAACGGGCTGCCGGTTCTCGTCTGCGTAAGTTGCGCAGGGCCGGTAAGGTGTCTAGCAGCGGGCGGAAGRGGCGGAGTAGCGGTCGTTGGGGATCGGCCGGGAGGAGGAATACCGCCAACCGGGGCGCGTCTCGTAGCGGCTTCGTACAGCGCGGCAGGAAGGATGGTGGGCAAACCGCGCAGCGCACCCGTCTTCATCGAGGTAAGCAAGTGCATCGCAATGACGAACTCGGTCAGCACCAGCGCACCACGCTGCTCCGTATCGGCCAGCATCCAGATTCTTCCCAAAATCTCATTAGACAGTCCCGACTTCTCAAAGATCTGCTTCGCCTGCTCGCCGGGGAGCATGTTCCCCTGCAGGGGCTGTCTCTCGAACAGGGCCGAGTACTGGGAGACCTTCTCGGGGGTCAGGGGCGGGATCCGGATGGGGCCGGAACCGGTGGCCTGCGGGGAAACCATAGCAGCAGGCACCGCAGGCGACTG
>RANY01000424.1:0-29319 GCA_009805235.1 Neurospora pannonica FGSC 7221
CAGCACCGCCGCCTGGACCTCCGGAGCCAAAGCCAAGACCGCCGACACCATTACCGAGGCCTCCAGCRCCACCACCGGGACCTCCGGCACCTCCGGCACCTCCGCCCATGCCACTGCAGTCTCCCATGCCTCCGTTACCATTGCCCGCACCGCCATTTCCGTTACCAGCGCCGCCATTGCCATTGCCGAGACCATTGCCAGCACCATTGCCCAGACCGCCGTTTCCTGCACCATTTCCTGCTCCCGAACCGTAAGCTCCAGCACCGGCACCCAAGCCTCCAGCACCAGCGCCATTCCCGCCATTACCAGCACCATTTCCATTTCCATTGCCATTGCCTCCATTACCCGCACCATTGCCAGCACCAGCGCCATTGCCATAAGCACCAGAACCATCACCCAGGCCGCCAGCACCATTGCCGAGACCGCCGTTGCCATTGCCTCCGAGACTGTTGCCAGCTCCATTGCCAGCGCCATTGCCAGCACCGTTGCCATAAGCTCCAGCTCCGACACCCAAGCCTCCAAGACCAGAGCCAGCACCATTGCCACCATTGCCGTTGCCACCATTTCCGCCATTGCCAGCGCCGTTGCCGCCATTGCCAGCTCCATTGCCGTAAGCACCAGCGCCGCTTCCTGCAGGTCCGAAGGGGAAACCAGGAGGCAGACCGCCAGCACCGAGACCGGCACCACCGTTGCCGTTGCCATTTCCGCTACCGTCGGGGCAATCGTCCTTGATGGAGGTGGGATTGGTGGTGAAGAGGTGCAGGGTTGGGTTGAGCGAGTAGGGCATGCGCTCAACAGAGGGAGACGCAGCCGTGGAAGAGCCAGAGATGTAGCTCATCGGGACGGCATACTGAGCCGGGCCGTAGTTGATGCAGTCATTGGAGATGCGCGTGATGGCAGGGTGGTACTCTTGGGCATTGCAGTTGGACATGAAGCACTCGAACATGGTCTGTGGGAGGGCCAAGTCAGTCAAGAGGTACATCCCAAATGATGAAAGCGATCAAAGGAAACTGACCTGGAGTTCATGAGTCCTCTCACAGAGGCACGCAAGCGTGCGGCATCCGGACGAGTCGAGCGCGGGAGCAATGCAAGGCTGACCACAGTCGGGAAAAGCGAGGGCCGCCGTGGCGGGCGTGAGCATCAAGAGGGAAGACTTCATCGTGAAGAGCCGTAGGCAGTTTCAGAGAGCTGGTATCTCGAAAAGCCGTTCGTCGTCGTGGTGTGCTGTCTAGACCCTGTGTGTGGTATCTCGAAAAAGGAAGAACACAAAAAAAAGGAGTCGATAGTTGTTGATTGAGAGCTGATAGCTGACTGCAATTCAAGTATGATCTCCAAAAAAGAAGAGGAATGATCGAAAGGATTTGGGATGCCTAATCCAAAAAGAGAGGGGAAAAGAGAGTGCTGTTCTGAAGAAGAGAAGAGAGGAAGAATCTGAGAGTGGGAGGAGGGTGGGTTTAAGTATCTGGTCTCATGGCTTTGGGAGCTGGATGATGAATGGTGAACTGGGAGGTGGGCAACGACGAGTGCAGAGTGGTAGGAACCATGATGGCGATGGTGCCATGGCATGGTGGGCAACGACACCGGGGAAGGAGCAGGACGGAGTAAGTGAGGAAGTTGAGATGTCAAGCACGGTACACTTTCCCTGAACAAGGGCAATCAGCAGAAAGTCCCAGGCTGAACACAAAGCAGAGTCACTTGGAGTCTGCTTCCTGATTCAGTCCTGGTGTGTGGTCTCGGAAGTGCATTTGCTACAGCAAGGAATAGGTAGGTATCATTAAGAGAAAAAGTGAAGGAATACCTGTGCTCAGTAAAAGATCAAATCCACATGCTTCTCCTCCGCCGTGTAGCGGTCCTGAAGCTCCTTCCTCGTGAGGAGCTTGATCAATGGCATCATCGTTTCTCTCATGTCAACGACGCCCCGCTTCTTCTGATCGATATGGGAAGCGTCCACAACGATCCTCTTCAGACTGTCAAGAGACAACGCGTCTGGGAGAAGGAGTTAGCAAAACAGAGCAAGCCCATGGAGCAATGACAAAAGATATCGTACCATTTTCAATCAGATCAATCAAGCGCTGAGGAGTACCAACGGCAATTCCCGTGCGGCTCTTCTTGAGGAAAGAGACCTGCTCCTCGACCTTGAAGTGCTTGGCGAACTGTCGAACGATCATTATCAGCAACTCGTCCTTCTTTCCTTCGCATCAACATGGCAACTTACCAATTTGGCGACCGAGTTGTTCTTTGTTCCAAACTTCCTCAAAGATCTGCCAGTCTTCTTGTCAGCGCAACTCAAAACCAGAGGAAACCGAACAGAACATACCTGACCAAATCAGCAGCACGCAAACCCGCGCCCGCCACGACCAATGTGTGCGGCGACCCATTCGACTTGGGCGCCTCAGACAACTTGGCAGGATTCTCCGAGAACTCCTCCAGGAACTCTGGCAGGTTGTCCTTGTTCCGGGGCTTTTGGAAGGAAGTGGTGTCCTTGATAGCGTTTGCTGTGCATCATCACATGTCAACACCAATGTTCTCACCATGATCCTTTCCTTCCCTTCCTTCCCTTAGTTGTTCAAGACTTCCATGCACTCACCAGAAATGTACAGATCCGAAAGCTCGACGGAGCTGAGATCGGTCCCGAACCGTGTCACCTTCTGAGCAATGTGATCCGCCAGGAGCTGACCGTCCATGCGCTCGAATGCCCTATTCAGACGTGCCTCGACGTCGAGATCACCCTCGCCCTCGCGCGCCTTCTTGGATCTCTTCTTCTTCTTGGCGCCGCCCTCGTCGTCGGCCTTTCTTTTCCTGTTGATCATTTCGGTGGCCATGGCTGCTTTTTTGTCTGGTTGTCTGGTGAAGGAAGGTGGTGCTTCGTCACAAGGTGGTAGGCACTGACTGAGCGGCAGGCAGATAGGTGTGTTGGTGGTGGTGCGGGTGGTGGTGGTAGCCAATTGAGAAGCACAATATGTGATGGTGAAAATCGATGACCAAAATGAAGATCTAGATTGCGCTTTGACAATAAATTTCGTCTCGTGAATTTTCTTGTCGTTTGGGTGAAGTGACTTGAGATCTCGTTATCGATTGAAAGATCTCGAGTGAAGGTTCCTGAATCTGCCGGCCGCATGAAAATTTCTGGAGAAACAGTGTGCGATGTCTTGGCGGCAAGAAACACACTGTGCCATTAAGCTTTCAGCGGAGCCACGGCGATCATTTTAGCGCAAGCTGCACTGTCTGTCACAGTGCTAGCACTTTTATAGCGACTTCGTCTGCGGGCTTGTCGCTGCAAAGACATCTTGGCTGATTCTCCAGTCCAGTCCACCCGTTGACAGGTGAAACGAGTTTACCTAGGTTGTGCTGTCATCAAAATAGAAATACCACGAAGACGACATCACAGGACAGTTTCAGGTTGTTTACATATCGATGCTTGCGCAAGAAAGAGATTCTAGAAATCTAGAAACAACTCAGTTCGCCATCCCAAGTCATGAAGTACCCGATTTTCTGGACTCCCATTCGGGCCATTCCTTCCATCGTCAGTGCTCTCGCCGTACCTTTTCCCCACTGCAGTTCTCTAACCAGAAATGGCAGCCGCTTTGACAAACAAAGCAAAGAACCGACAACTCCCACCTTGAACGTTCAGGGTTGTATGTGCGTCCATGTGCATGCTTGACGGCTGGAATATTCGCCGGTTAACTCAACTTGGGATGAATCTGATGCGTACATAATTTTCACCCTTTCTCGGTCTAAGGCGGGCGCTATTTCGGCATCCTGTCCATTCCAAGCCTTTTTTATATCTCTACATCGCCCATGCATCGCCATGCAAATCGCCATTCATGCTGATAGATGATCATCACTGCTGTTTAATGTTTACTTGTAATCATCAGATCGCAAGTCTTTATCGCGAACGGTTCTTTCCCAAGAGAAGTACATGATCGAACGAATACATACCAGAACCTCGAAAATATCATCATCATCATCAGCACCGTCGCGGACGAAAGACAACACCAGCAAAAGATAAAAAAGGTTACTCGAGACATCCATGGCGCCTCAGACAGAAATCCCAGTTGTACGTCATCCCGCTCCCGCTCCCGCTGGCAGGCTTGTGTTACCCGCTACCCCAATTTCACCACCGTCACCCATCGCCATCTGAACCATGGTATCATGGCTTCAATAACGGTGTTGTACAACTTCAATTGATCGCAGTGGTGATACTGACGGAGCATCACAGGCCGCCAATGTACTTGGGACGATAGGAACTGTGTAAGCCTCCCCAGAAACCCCCCCATCTTTTCCCCATGAACATCTCGTATCTAACTAACCATGCCACATCGAACAGCCTCTGGTGCGTCCAGCTCATCCCGCAAATATGGACCAACTACCGCACCAAACGCACCACGGGGCTGCCGGGCACCATGATGTTCCTCTGGGCGCTGTGCGGCGTTCCGTTTGGGGTGTACGCGATAGCGCAGAACTTTAATATTCCGATCCAGGTGCAGCCGCAGGTGTTTATGGCGCTTTGTTTGGTTGGGTGGGCGCAGGTTTTGATTTATGGGTCGTAAGTCTTCCCTTTCCCCTTTCTTTTTTGTTGTGTTGTTGTGAAATGGGTGCTGATGGTGGTGTGAAAACAGAAAATGGCCAACCTGGAAAGCCACACTCCTAGCCTTGACCATCGCTTGCGTATTCGCTGGTGTTGAAGCTGCGCTGATTTTGACACTTCGGGTAAGTTGCTCCCCTTCCATCCAAGACAGACGATGACTAACCAAACCCAAAAGCCCCTTTACGAAGCCGGCAACGAAACCCCCATCCTCGCCATCGGCATAATAGCCGCCATCCTCCTCGCCGCCGGCCTTCTCCCTCCTTACGCAGAAATGTACAAGCGGCATGGTCGGGTTGTCGGAATCAACTGGATCTTCCTAGCCATGGACTGGTCAGGAGCCTTCTTCTCCCTAATGGCCGTGGTGACGCAAAACACGTTTGACGTGCTTGGCGGTGTGTTGTATATCATTTGCGCCTTGCTCGAGCTGGGCATCCTTGGGTCACATTTGATTTGGTTGGCGAGGACGAGAAGCATAAGAAAGCAACTCAAAAAAGATGGGAAGACTTTTGATGATTTGTTGGGGGAGTATAAGGAAAGGGGGGAGGAGTGGGAGTGGGCGGAGAGGGAGGGGGATATGGGGATGGGGGGGTTGAAGTTTTGGTTGGGCAGGAGTAAGAGGGGGGAGGAAGAGGAGAAGGATCAGGGTCTTAGGAATGACGGTACTACTGAGAGGGATTTGGAGAAGCAGGATGATGATGCTGCTGCTGGACAGCAAGGTCGAGATGATTTGACCGAGAGTATGATGATGGCTGAGGCACAGAAGCAAAATGGAAGTGAGGAGAATACGGGGGCGAGTACGCCTACTATGGTGGATGGGGGAAATGGGGAGATAGACAGGACGTGAAGAGAAACAGATGGTGTGATGACGAGAGCATGAAGCAAACGAAGTTGGACGGCGACTATGAACAGAAAACGCATTTTGTTAGAAGCCGAGGATGGATCTGATACCGTTGGGTTGGACTTCGCTACGGGACACGGAAGGTGTGCGAGTGATTGCGTTGCCAGGGGCACATTGGTTCCCTGAACTTCAAAGACGGGAGGATGAACGTTGGATACATGAGTTGTGCAACCGTTGATTGGCAAACAGGTAGAGATAGAACTCCAGTATGCTTATGATTGCGTAACCAAAAATCGCCTTTGGGGGAATGTCAAAGTTTTCTTCATATTCCGTATCCCCCGAACGAAGAACAAACGAAAGACGGGCAGGTATGGGTATCGTAAAATATTGCAGGACAAGAAAATCATAGAAACTGAAGATGAGTGAAAGCGACAGAAAACCCCCGATGCAAAGCCCAAAAAAAGCCTCAAACGAAAACAAGAGAAGAGGAACAGAAAAACAACTTGAACGATAAAGCGCATGATAAGAACGACTCGGGATAATGAATCCGGATGCGAATGATCGGCTTCCGTCGGCAGCGTGGAAGGTGGTGGATTTTGATAAGAGATCTGAAATACCAGGAGCCGGTTCATCGCCTCTTCCACATCTCCTCGGCATCCCCGCTCCTGTCTTCGCTGTTCTCGTCGAGCCTTCCCAAAATGTCCCAGAACAAAAATGTCCTCTTCCCCATCCAAATCGTCCGTCAACCAAATTCCCCTCATCGTGAAATTCCCTCCTTCTCCTCGCTCATCACGAATCGGAGGTCTCAAACCCCATCATAGTCCTCAACAACTCCACCTGCGCAAAATTCGTATCCAAAAAGGGTCCTTCGATTCAGAGACCACCCATCTTATTAATGCTGTGAGGCATGTGTGTGTAAAAAGCGTTCAGTTTGCTTCACATGATTATGCACTTATGATCGCCCTTCCTCTTTCTCCTCCGCTTCTTCTTCATGGACCCATGACCATCCTCCTGTTTCCCCTGGCCGTAGCCGTACCCACCACCATTGCGTGCGCCGTTGTCGTCGTCGTCGTGGCCGCTATCGTCTCTTCGTAGCATTTGGCGGCAGAGGTCGACGAAGWCTTCGTCGACGTTTGCTTTTTTTTTGTCTCAATGTTAGCAAAATTACCACTACAGTTTTGAAGTTGATTGTAGGAAAAGATGGTGACAAAAAAACATACTCCTCGTCCTAGCGCTAGCCTCATAATAAGGCGCATTCCACTGTTGCGAAATGGTAAACGCCTTTGCGCGATCGACCGCTCGTTGGTCTAGCAGGTCGGCCTTGTTGCCCACCATGACGATGGGGATGTTCTCATCATCTTTAATGCGTATGATCTCCTCGCGGAGCGTGGTGAGTTCGTCTAGCGAGGCTTGCGAGGTTATGCTGAAGACTAATAGGAATCCTTGGCCGGCCTTCATGTACAGGTCTCGCATAGCAACTTTGCCGAAAGTGTTAGCGAGGTGAGGTCCAAGTTGGGGGTTACTCAAGGGGGTTTTGCTGCTCACTCACCGAACTGTTCTGTACCGGCGGTGTCGAGGCTGGTAACGGGAACTGCATGTTAGAATCAACCGTGTAAAGGTGAGATGTGAGTGAAGAGCAGGTCTCACATTTCCAGTATCACTTGTCGTCCCTGTAGGTCCTTTGTTAGCAATCTGAGACATGTACAAAACAGGCAAGATAAGACTTACGTCGACAGACACCTGTGTCCTGTACGAGTCCTCAATGGTTGGATCATAACTTTCAATCCACTCATTGTGTACGAATTGTGCTGTTGTTCACAACATATCGTCCGTCAGCATCATGAGGCCCAGTTTCTTGTCCATTCACACAGGTGACAGGGGTCGTCGTGCAGGTGTGGTTGAATAGGGGTTAGACTTGGGGGGGGGATACAACATACCAGTTAGGCAACTCTTGCCGACGCCACCTTAAGTAAGCCATCAAAGTCAGCAGTTGTAGCATGTGATGCGCATGTTGGCATAGGGAGTTTGTGTGGTTTTTTTTCCACAAGAGGTTCATAGTGAAAAGCGAACCGATAGAGGGGGTGAGAGTGATAAGAGCACAACATACCGGTGCCTAGGACAACGATATGAAATTCGCGGCTATAGGACAAATCAGCATCAGAGCAGAGAGATTAGGGATTGACAGGACGTCTGATGAGCACTGCTGTGGCCCCATTGATGTGTAGGTTGTGCTCTAGGATAGGGATAGGAGGGGGCGTCTGAGGATGGAGGCCCAGCAAACATTGATATAATAAGAGAGTGGGCGGCTGCTCACCAAGGCTGGTGTCCGTAAGTGCGCATCATGGTCAACGGGGGGAGTCCACCACAGACAGCTGGCAGGGCTTATAAAAACTGAAGAGCAGAGTAAAAGCCAATGCACGCGTCCTGACCCGTCTCACTTTGGCCGTTTCGAAGATGCGAATTGCGTTTGCGGATGCGGGAATCTCGGGGTGGTTGTCGTCGATTTTCGGATGGGCGACTTTGATCTGATATGCTGCCCCCTTTTGCTGCGCGCCGTTTTTTTTCTTCAGTGTTTGGGATCGGCTCGCCGGGATCTCCAACTTTTGCAGCTTAGAAAAAAAGAGGTCGAAGCCCAGCGCAAAGCTCCAACAGCTCCAGCTATTCGCGGGACGCCGAATTGGCGGATGCAACAATATTCCAGCTCGGCCGTCGCAGCATGCAGCAGGGTGACTTTTGACTTTTTTTGACAATCGGGGCCGGTGCCGATATAGGTTGAGGGAGGTGGGAATTGTCTCGCCCTTTTCGGTGAAGGTGAGTTTCTCCCAGCAAGCGATTTTGTGAAAGCAAAAGAGGGAAAAAGTCCCGAGTCCGTTCTCGTCCTCTGGGAAAGGGTATCGGTACGTAACGGAGACAGTCGCCAACGAGGGAATCGTTCCGAGTCGGGATTCTGGACCGCTTAGAAAATTTTGGGCCTCCTAATTTCGCAGGGCTCTTTTCCACTCGACTGGATTGGCGGCTGGCCCCCTCTTCACAAGGTTGTTCTCGCGCGTCGTTAACGTGACTGTGACTTCTCGATTCCGTCCCAACGACCCAACAGCATGAACTGTGGAAAACTGAGCAGGGCACAACACGAAGCAACAAGCGCCGCCGGGCATTTGGGGAAGGTATCTTTTTCTCGGAGGGATTGGTGGCCAAAGCGGCGGGGAAGGGCGGGAATGGATGAGCTTGAAGGGTATTCCTTGAACCCTTGTTTTCCAGCTGGGCGCAAGCGAATAATTAAGCGTCGATGGTCCCAACAGAAAGGCGAGAAGCCTGAAAGGGTCGTGAGGGTCGTGAGGGTCGTGAGGGTCTCGTCCGTCGCTTGTGGTGCCCAGAGTGGTGCCCAGAGTGGTGCCCGGTGGAGTCCAGTCCGGGATGGCTTCAGAGCCAAAAAGGCCTAGATGAGTTCAGTTTACCGGGGCAGGCAAGGCAGCCCACCGGCTGATGAGGAACCAACGCACCGGTTACAGGGCCGAGCCTCGTGTGCGCGTTGCTGGGTCCCAGGTGAGGTGTCCCGATCAAACCAGCCGGGGTCGATGTCGAGGATCCCGGCCACTGCCTTCGTAAAGGATATCACGAGACGTCGACAGGACGGAGATCTTTGGTGACTCGAATAATACCGTATGAGAGCCCAGCCCGTTTGTAGAGTCCAGACCTGAGATGGAGATGGTTCGATATCTAAAGAAAGAAGAGAGCAAGAAGTGCAAAATAAAGTCCGGAAATACAGATTGTCCATCGTGTCCATCATGTCTCCTCTTTATCCATCTCCATCATCGGTACTTGTACTTTCCGCAAAGCCTCCGGGCGTCTACCTCATGATGTGTTGTTCAGTAATCGCCAGGGACCTGCCGGAGCAATGGCCATGGTCCATCCGTGGTCAACTCGACGGTGGCGTCCAGCCCAACTCTGGGGATACACAACAGCCAGGCCAACAGAACCGTGAAGCGGAACAGGCAAGACATTGTTTGGATGGGCGCCCATGCAGTTGAGGCGAGTGGTGACTGCAATCCGGATGACGGATACTTGTACGGTCCGTACCGTGGACATGGCCAAGCGACATATCTTGCTGCAAGAGACGCCGCATGACAGCCCGTCCATGTCTCGGACGTACTGTGTCTTGTTCCATCTCTTTTGCCATGAAGCCATCAACGGTGTACGTATTGAGTTGCCAGTTCAATAATCAACCACATTAATGGCTTCAGTGGAGGCTCTGCTGTAATTGGCCTGAAATGGGTACTCATCAGGGCTTAGTTGCGCATCAGCTCGCCACCTCCGCTCGCTGTAAGTGTCAATGCTGCACAAGTCGGCTGCATGGGTTTATTGACCTTCGATTAACGTACAGAGACACCATCAGGTTCAACTTGCGGACTATTGAAGAGGATGTTGATGCCCATTCATTGTTCGTCAGGTACACACACACACATTCTCACTCAATTCGCGGGGTAGGATATCTGGAGCCGAAAGAGGAAGGGTTAACCTGTCTTGCAAAGTGCTCCCTCACCCGCGCTCACCCGGCCGGTCCCGCAGCTGGGGCATTATGCAAGAGAGGGGCTCACCGGCCGCTGGAAATTCAGAACCAACATGCCTCCTTTGGGGGAAGCCAACCACAACCTCAACCCTTTCACGCATCTTCAACTCCCAAACACCAACCGTCGACCATCCTCAACGGCCAAGCGGCCTCATATGCGACCTTTCATTATGCAGTGGCCCATGCACTATATGCCAGGCGAGCCAAAGCATTTTAGGCGAGAACTGAAAAGTCAACTCTAAATAAAGTCAGGGTATCCAATGGCCAACGTTGACGTCTTTCAGTCTCAGGCCTTAGTTGCCAATCGTTGTTTTCTTTTTCTCCCGAATTGCTAACTTCTATTTCTGTCACCTTCCACTAAATTATCATTCTTTTCGACTCTTTCGTTTTCTCAGGCAGAAATATAGGATCCCTCGGCGATCATTAAACCCCTCTCCCACTGGGCAGGATACCTTGGGAGGAAAGAGCCGACACGGCCACGAACCAACCGCCAAGTCGCAAACACCGAACATTTTCGCCATATCAATGTCCCGATGTCGGTCGGACTGCTGTCTTGAGCCATCCCTTCCTTGTGTACTTTCTTACAAGTTCACACACATCAGCTACGGCCTGGCACAGACAAATCAACAGGTTACGTCGCAGCTCGTATTTTACTCCTTTTCCCTTACTTCGTGCTCCGATGGACAAGAAGCATTGGACGACAACCTTCCGACCCCATCTCTCACCGTGTCACCCCCCAACAAGCCAACCAACAAGCCAATCTATACCCTCGATTTGTTGGCGACTATCCTCCCATGGGAACTTCACTATCCGAGGTTGTATACCTCGAGTATACCTACGCCAGCGGCGGCGACAACTAACTACCCTCAATCAAGACTTAAGGGGTCGTCATATTGTGGCTCGTGCGCCAACACCTCTCTCACACAGTCTCAGTCCAGGACCGATATCTTGCAGACCAGACAGCCCAAGTCCCTTGAGTGACAGCACTGTGGACAAAGTAGCAGCTTGTCAGATCGGCAAGGCCAACCATCCACGCCGTCCACCGCGGGAAAGATTCCGGTCGGTGTTGTTCAAGATAAAAAGTGTTGGGTTTTCCTACCATTGACATTGACATCGAAGACAAGAGCCAAACATCGGGACCGTCGGTCGGGCTCGGGATAGGGTGTGATTCCTGGAGATTGTTCCCTAAATGACGAACCACACCTCGAGCACACCTACCTGCGCACCCTGCGGTGCCCTGCAGTACCGAATCGGAATGCAACTTATCTCTGAATGGTGGTGTCAAAGCTGCCAGGTACCAGGCAGATGCATATCATAGCTAAGTGATTACTATTCATGGCATACATTTACGCAGTAATGTATAGCCGGCATCGAGTTCAACAGGTTCACAGGTTGGGTGACATTGAGAAGTTACCGCTTTAGACTAGTTGATGTTTTTCGAGCGAAAAGAGCATCAAGTCAGTCTCTGGGGATTCCTTGGGGGTTATGGTATGGACATGACCACAAGGAGGGCGGTAGTCCGCCAACTGAGTATTCACTCGTCTGGTGACTCGAAGACTCGAAGCTGAAGGAAACGGGCAAGGGTTGCTTGTCAACACCAGTGCTTCGTTACGCAAACCCTAGAGAACATCACTTGCAAGCACAAACTGACTCTTCCTAGTCGTCGACCTCGAAGGGCCTACATCACAGCTCCCAGTATTGACTTACTACGGGATTCATGCTGTTCAAGACTAGTGATGCTGTCCCAACCTACCAAAGTAAGTGAGTGAGGTTGGTAAACCCCATTGGAGACAATTCAAAATTTCCTAGCCTTCGCTTCGCGGAAAGCGGTACTCAGCCGGATCAAGTTCGTTCGACAATATCCTGCTGAACTCCGTGCCCCTGTAGGATGTCCCATTTCCAATGTAGCCTGGTATGACCTCGCACTGCAGCCAACTAGTGAATGCTGTGGTCGTCTTTGGCAATATAACTCGGGGCTGACATTACAAAGGCTGTGGTGGGTGGAAGCCAAAATCATACTGGAGCAGCCTAAAACACTTGGGAAGTCCATATTTACTCTCAATTCTTTGTATCCCCAGCCGGTTTTTATTTTTTTAAATTTTTATTTTAATTTTATTTTTTTTTTCTTCAAAGAAAGGAATATCAATGCTAATCAACTCTGGCGACGAGTGAACATAACCATCGATGGAAGTCATTTGTGCTCGCTTGCGTCTATGTCTGAGGCTGAAAGAACGGCTGGATGTCACACAAGAGACAATGATGCACAGGACTTGAGCCTCATCCGCGATAACCGGCTCGAGCGAGGCACGTGTGGGAGGGCAAATCACATTCCAACGAATAGAGGCACGGAGCTCGCCGGGCTTTTTGTTCCTGAACTTGTTACTTGACGCATTCCAATCAACCATGATGGCTTGAGGACAAGCCCTGGTCTCAACGGCCGCAAGGCGTCTACATGGTGGATCCAAGTTTGACGGAGTCACCAGCTATCGCAAACTTGAACGATACCAAACAATGACAACGCCATCAACTGTAAAATTGAGGTTAATGTCAAAACTTTTCTCTCTACACAACCCCCAGGGCCCCAGATACCCACTCATCCTCCTCACCTTCAGATCCTCGACTCTACACCTTTCCGATGACTCAACACCAATACGATGTGACAAGATCCGCATCACCACCGCCCCCAACTCACATCAACTCACATCATCGTCGGCGATGAGCGGGGCCTCCGGGGGCCTACGGACCCGAAACAACAGTCACGAACACGAAAAGTCCGGCGATGACTCCCCGGTTTTACCATATGCAGGGCGGGAACATAAAAATGGCAGACAGCTTGTAGATGATACAAAAGGGGTCCGGCCGAAGACTTATGTACAGACAGGCAAAGCCAAGCAAAACACCTCTTCATACTATGTAAGAGACTAAGTAGTAGATACATACTGTGCCACCTGCCGCCTGAACCCCTTGAGGCTATAGCTATATGTACAAATCTATAATTAAAGGCAACATTAGTAGTAGGTATACCAAAGACCGGAGTCTCGGGACGTCATATGTAAAGTACTGTAACCCCCGTAGGGTTTAAGGCATGACCGTAGTAACCGACCTGGCGGTGTCATGTTTGCTTTTTCTTTTTCCTACATACCTACCTCAATTTGTGTGTGAGTGTGTGAGGTTCGTTCCGCCGTCGTCCACCAGCCAATGTGAATTGCATCTCAGCAAGCCACAGAACACAACAAGCGATGAACTGACGCAAGTGAACTGGAGGGAACCTGAAGCTAATTGGAGTGAAATGTTTGAGACAAGCAGACAGATAAGCAAGCTTGAGAATTTTAAGCGCACAGCAAACTGCCGATCAACGGTTTTGCCTTGTAAGCCGAGGGATCTGGCATTTGGGTTTTGGCGTGATAAGTGGTGGTGTAGTAAGGGGCTTGTGATCTGTTGAGGTATTCGTCAGGGCTCAAATCGCCTTCTTCCATCCCAGGTCTTGACCATGACTCCCGACCTAACAGGACAGATGAAAGACAAGAATCTCGAGGAGCTGCGTGCTATGGAGAGTACTAGTATCCTCTTCACTTCACAAAAGTTGACTCCATAACTAACAACGGAACAACTGCAAAATACTTTTTTTTTCACAGAGAACAAAAAGAACAAACTTCCCCACCACACCGCACCGGGCTGTGTTTCGCCAACGGTGGATGGACAGTTTGCCGCTCTATTTGCGGCTTCCCATTCATAGGTTTGTGACAATGCTAAGATCAACACGTCACCGTCACCGTATGGCCAACGTTGAGAAAACGCAGTAAAGGGGAGAGAAAGGTATGCAAAGAAGGCCATGGGAATCACACCGACAGAAGGGTATCATCGTCGGAGAGGCGAGTATCGCAAGGGCTCAAAATCGCCTGCCTCTCTGGCCAAACTTTGTCGTCTCGGATAAGTTTCCGCGGAGTGAAGGAAGCTTGCGAAAACTGCTTGCTTCCAAACCTCTTGGCTCGGTTTCATGAACATTTTGCTGGGAATTTGGGGGGAAACTTGATGTCCCTCGTGACCATCAGGTATTTTCTTTGCATGCCTGAACCGTAGTTTCTGGATACTGCCGGTGATGCACGACCTGCTCGTAAGTGAATGAATGGGAGAGGTATGTAGGTGGACAAACTCGAGTTGATCATTTTGTGGTCGAGTGGCTGTCGTCCGTTTACCAGACCAGACCACAGTACCACGGAAGAACCGAGCGGGAACGACGATTTGCAACCGGCAGTTGTGACCGGAAGAGACTGATGAAGGGTTATCGCAAATCACATTCGACCGCCCACAAAACGCAGAAGTTGTGATCGGTCACTCGATAACCTCTCAATGTCGCAGATGATCCAGATCCGATGATGCTTCAACTCGAGGACGGGGCGCGAATTGGTTGGACATTTGTTTGAGAAGTGTTGACGGCTTGACGAGAGAAAAGCTCTGGCCAAGAAACTGCCCTATGAGGTTTCTCAACCACCTTAAAACCAAAGGGTGGAACCAAGAGCCAAACAGTGGGGTCTGTGCTCCACTGTTGCGCGCTAAGAATGAGCGGAGACTTTTTCACCAGAAGTTCTTGGCACACCCGCTGCGGGTGATGGCGGCGCTAGTGTTTCCGATTTGGCGTGAGGTTGCGATGAGCTCATGGATTGGGGAAAGTCCGATGGGTGGGGCAATCTTTTGGCGGGGGGTTCCTGCGTCAGTGCACGCGTCGAGGTGGTGTTCGACTCTCTCTCTTTGTCCATTCCAATCATTCCAGTCCTTCTTCATTTTCAGGCAATGAACGAATGATTTCTACTGTTCCAGTTGGCCAACCATGTCGTCGAAATGATCAAAGTTCGAATTCAACCCCTCTCTTCGCAACCGTTGAGTTGTGGCTTGAGGGGGCGATGAACACTCACCCCCTCCCTCCTCGGCTCCTCATCCACGAGCAAGCCTGACGACATGCAAAACACGCGACAGGAAACTGCCTACCTCTGCCTCTGCCGACTTCCGCACGTGTTCCCCTTCGCCGTGGCTTCTTGTGGCCTCGTGTGGCCGCCGCCGTTTTCTTTTCGCCCGTAAACTTCCACGACCGCGACGCCGCATCTCAGCCGTCAAATTGCTGGCAGTCCGCGTGTTGTGGCTTGCTGGCGTCGCACAGAAAAGGGGTGGAAATGTTCAGCGCATGTGGGAATCATGGGAAATGGAAGGCCAGGAGAAGAAAAAGTGGCTGGCGCCTTTTCATCTTCCTTGAGACGATCATGTCTTGGTTCCTTCAGAATGATATCCAGATCGCAAGCGCTTCTGGATGGACTCGGGAAGGATAAGCCCATCTTTCGCGGGAGTGGGCATCATCATATCATACTTTTTGTATGTATGTAGCCACTAGAGCGATCATACTGGCTGGCAGATCGAATGGGTCAGATCCGATGACCATGGCACGAAACAAGGGCATTCCAAGGTGAACGGGCGCGTCTCTTTGGGCCTCTCTTGTCTTTCTTATCCCTATCAGTCTTTCCAGGCCTCTGTTTCACACACAACTCCTTGTCGTTGTCGGGAGTGTTTGATGAGGGGACTGGCGAGACTGGCAAGACTGGGTCCAAGTCCGACCTATATCATGCAGGGTAATATATAGGGCTGGGTGGTATCGACCGACACATCCCGGTCAACGAGGGTGGTGTTTTGCCAGGGACCCGAAGGCATCCAGATCCCCGTAGTCCCCTTCGTTTCCTCATCCCCATTCCAGACTCTCTGGACTTTGGGAACTTGTTGCGCTTCAGCCCTCACCCGTCTGTCTAACCAAAGACTCTCTTTTAGTTCTCGACCTCGGGTGTTTCTCCCCTCTTTTACGCTCTTKCTCCTTCAGGTCCGCTCCCCCCCCCCCCCCATCACTCCGTTGCCTTGCCTCTGGTAGTTGCAGTCTGGTTGCTGCGGTGTTGCAAAGAGCAGCTGTTCCAAGCAGAAATCCGCTAGTTCGGACGTCTGGTGCTCGAGCCACATCTCCAACACCACCTCACTTCATACAGTCACTCGCTTCTGCTTCTGCTTCTTGCCTTGCCTTGCGTCGCAAGTCTTGTTCTTTGAGCCAATTGGCTTCTTCCGCACTCTTTTTGGCCTTCTGCTGATACCATTATCTTCCTCTTTTGCTTTCCTAACGCACGGTCTTGACGACCTGGTTACCTGTCCTTCGTTCTCCTTCGGCTGTAAGCTGTAAGCTCTTCGCATCCACCGACACGCACCTGACAGCCAAGCAGACAGTCCGGTGCCCCTTTGCCTTCAACAGACATCGAAATCAGCCCGTGGCTTCTGTCTTGTGTCCTGCTGCTCATTCCTGGAATCTGAATTCTTAGGAGGGAACTTGGTACATTTGGTGTGCCTACTAAAATCCGAGCTATCATCACCCACTGTTCCGGAGGACTCACCTTTCCCTTCTTTTCGGCTCTCCTTTCCCTCGCCGTCCTCATCACGCCGACCTAGCTACCTGCAAGGCTGTGCCTGATCGACGACTTCAGACGTCACCCCTTTTCACCAAGAAGTACGGCGTCCTTACGGAGTCCCTGCGTGGCCCCGTCCGTCCCACAAAGCTGAAACACCATCGGTCTTCTGGGGACACACAGCATCGGGTCGTACTCTACCATCATCAACTCACCTCAGGTCCCAGGTGTCCACTTATTTCACTTCCCTTCTCTTCCGAGCCGGCTCGTTGCCGGTCGTTTGGCTCCCGTTGTTGCAGACTCTCGGCCGTACCCGAATCCCAGCAGTTCAACCCATCTCCATCATCCACCCACCCATCATCGACATCCACCCGTTCGTCCCCTTCGTCGACTCGACTAGAAGCTTTGCTTTGCCACACACCTGCACCGCCCGGGAGAGTATACCATTCTGGCAATGTTCGGGTGATCTTGGCAGGCAAAGAACCTTCTTCTTCGACTCTATTATTGTTCATTCTTCTCCATCGGGGAGCATTGGCCAGTCCACCGACTTTGGAAGCTCTCGAGGTATTGCCAAGACGCTCAAGCACAAGCTGTAAGTGATCTTCGAATTCTCCCCCTTCCCCGGCTCTGATGTTCAGCACCCCCCTCTTGACCTTGGGCCGTGTAGCAGCATTATGGTACAGAGGTTGGGTCTTCCCGGCAGAAGACACCTAATAACCTGGAGAGCAGCTGCTCCCACAACCCAGACATCTTGGTCTTGTCTCTGATTGTCCCATGTTCTTTGGTGTACAGACATTGACTGACTCTTCTCGATATTCAGACCCTCTACGCATTTGGACTCGCTCGGCCGGCATCTATCCTCCTCAAACTAACTTCAAATCTTAGCCCATCAATCGCACTGTTTGTCAGGCTCAGCCCACGCGTCACGGAACAATTCCTTGATTTTCTGTTCAGCAATTTCGGGAACCAAACCCTCGTTCGTTTGTTGCGGATACTTACACCCAGAAACCGGTTCCACAACCTTGCCTTTAGAGTTGTGCTTCGACCCGTTTGCAACACCCCAGCTATATCAGAGTCAGGGTGCTGGTATTGTGTGACCTTTCGGGGGGCAGGAGAATTTCGGTTACGAAGGGCCGTCCTACGTTCACCATTCAGCCCTTTTCAATCACCATCTATCGGGAAATAGCGAGTCTCTGGTGTGTGATTGTTTTTGGGCTCATACACACCGCCGAGCGGGCAGTTTGGATCACCTGGAAAAGAGCTTGGAACTCCTCGATTGAATGTTCGATCAGTCGTGCGGGGCTTCACATAAATGAGTTCTCAAAATGGGAGAGACATGGACCGACAGCAACAGCTAGGATCTTTCAGGAGGGCGAGGGAGCAGGCTGGCTTAAGAGAGGGTCCTTCAATCCGGAGGGTAGAGGCGGAAGATAATGAGCCTCAGATAGCCCGGCCTATCAGGGCGCGAACAGCAGGAGCTGGGATGCAACAGCAACAACAACCACGGACTCAACGGCCACCACCGCCGGCAGGGCTTCAGACAAGGGAAGGCGGGATCGGAATAGCCATCTCAAGACCAATCCCAGTGGTTCCACAGTGGCCATTGGCATCACAAGCCGCAGTTCCTCTTACTGGGCAGGGGCAAGAGCCATATCGACCTCCTGCTGGGAGATCACAACCACCAGTACGGCCACCGCGACCGAGTAGAGTGCCTTCCATTTTGGACAACTCCAGAGTGCAGGACCCCACGCCAGTCTCAGGCTTTCAGTACAGACCACAGCAAGGCGGCATAGTAGCAGTGCCAGTTGATCAGCAGCAGCAGGAGCCATTGTCAACCGTCCCCGAGACTTCCCGACCATCCACGCTTTCGTCGTTGGGGACCATTCCCGACTTCCCGCTGCCCGGCCAAATGCCTGCACCACCCCCACGACGAAGCGTCACCCTCGGACCGCCGCCATCAGCCAGACGCGGAGCGTCATCTTTCTACTCAAATGCCTCCTTCGTCTCGCCCATCCCCGAAGAAAGCCCAGGAACACGATCGAGATCCCACTCGTCCTTTGCGTCCAGCGCGGCAATACCTGGCAGCTGGGGCACCATTTCCCCGGGACTCAGTCCACAGTATCCGTCCACGGACTACGAGGAGCACGTCATGGGAATCCACAACCACAACAATGAAAACGCACCTCCAGGATACGAGGAGGATGCCGAGGACAGTCGACTTGTCAGGAACGCGAGCGTGGGGAAGAGGGCGAAGCCTACGTTGGTGACGGCGACAAGTCCACGCGTCGGGGGAGGAGCAGCAGGATGGGCAGGCGAGAATCAAGGGACGGGTCCCGGTCCGACGACTCCTGGTACGCCCTTCCGAGACCCCTTTGCAACGGGGACGGGTTATATCGAGAACTCCAGCTCGTCGAGTACGAAGACTCCGCAGATTGGCTCCGCTATCACGACAGATGCAATTTTGGATGCGTATGATAATGCCAGCTCGTATGATCAACCTTCGTCGTCGAGTGAGAGGATGGCTGGAGGACGGACTTACAGTCGGTTTTCGGCCATTAGGAGACCTCCGAATCTCGACATGGATGCTGTCCGCAAAGCTCAGGCCAGGGGAAGTTTGACGAGTCTTTCGGAGCTGATACGGCGGGCGACTCGGTTGGAACAGAGTCTGGAGAACGGCAAGAGGCCTGCGAGTAGGATCGAGGATCAGCTGTATGATGAGTTTGGGCACGAGAAGGAAATGTCCCGTAAGATCACCTTCAACTTGTTCATCTCCAAAGACCAATGCTAACCCCCACAACAGTAAAAAACGAAAAGCACCAATCCGGCTTCTCCGACATGCTCGCCGCCTTCCCACCTCCCGCCCACCCCCAAATCCCACCCCGCCGCTTCCGCGACTCCCTCCGAGACCAAATCCAATCCTGGCCTCTAGCTCTCAACCGCTCGCCCAACAACTCCCGCGGCGACGGCAGCGACCAACCGCCCACCGATCCCAGTGCCAACAAGAAACCGGGGCGGCGCATCTGCCGCCTCCCAGTCTGGGGCTTCATCCTCCTCCTCACGGCCATCATCCTCCTCACCGTAGCGGCCGTCGTCATACCCCTCGAATTCCTAGTCCTGCAAAAACACAAGGGAGACGGCGCCGGCTCCGCCCAGCAACAGCTGCAACAATGCCAGCAACAAGTGACCTGCGAAAACGGCGGAACCAACATCGTCTCCCAGGGCTTCTGCTCCTGCATCTGCCGCAACGGCTTCACGGGCTTCAACTGCAACGCCACCGACAACACTTCGGGGTGCAGCGCCATGACCTGGCCCGGACTGGMCGGGGACGCGGCCACGATAGGGGCAGCGATCCCACGCTTGGTGGCAGATGCGTACCAGAACTTTTCGATCCCGTTGGATGGGTCGGAAATCGTAGCCAAGTTTAACCGGGAGGGGTTATCCTGCGTGGCGCAGAATGCGTTGGTCACTTTCGACGGCAGAGCACTCAGACAAGGGGATGCGAGTGGTCTGGTGGTTAGTTTGGATACTATTAATGACACCAATGGAAGCGGAAATGGGGGCGCTGATGTGAATGCGGCTAAGGTTATTGTGGATGGAGTGGAGATTACGACGATTTCGGTTTTGGTCGGCCAGTTGACGACGATCACGCTGGAGGCGCCCTTGCCGGCTACGTCGGTGCCAGCGGCTACGACGAGTGCTGCTGCTGGGGGAGGGAGTGGAAGTGGTGGGAGTGGAGGAGGATCGGGGAGCGGTGGTACAGCTGGTTCTGGTAATGGTAATGGAGGGGATGGTGGCGGCGGTGCTGGTGGGACGGGAACTGGTGCTACTGCTACGGCTACTGCAGGAAGCGGCTCAGGCTCAGGATCTGGTTCCGACTCGGGTTCAGGATCTGGTAGCGGAAGTGGTTCCGACTCGGGCTCCGGGTCCGGAAGTGGAAGCGGCAGCGATTCTGGCTCCGGCTTCACAACCATAACCACAACCGGCATCGGCTCCGCCAGTTCCACACGAACCATCGCGACCACGCTGACCATGGCCTCCCAAGCTCCCGGCGCCAACCCCACCTTCGCCGTCACCGAAGAGATCCTCGACTTCGCTAGGGTCGCAGTTCTCTACATCCTGCAGGAGGAAGACCTGACCACGGCCGAGGAAGCGCAGACGGCGATCCAGAAGGTGTTCTCCCAAGTCAGCTCGGCGATCATGAACGAAGGGAGTAACCCGGTGAGTCTGGAAACCGCGAGGAATGTCACGGTGGGCAATGGCAACTCGGTCGATTTTGTGGGGTTCAGAGTTGATGTTGGTGTTGGGTTGGTTGGGGGTGAGTCACATCCGACGAGGTTACGACGGGCAGATGGGGGTGTTGGAGTGGTTTTATTTGACATGAGCCATGTTGGAAGGTGACGATGGAATATTGGGTACCGCAGTCAACGAACGAACTGGCGTCTAGACACGGGGACCCGGAGTATTTTGCATCACTCACACACGCATTCGAGGCATATCTGCTCACCGGAGCACAAAAAACGTTTGAATATTTTTTTTTTTTTTTTTTTCCCTTGGTAGGCTGGAACTTGACGGAGCAAAAACCCCTGTTCTTCTTCTTTTTTTTCCCTTCGTTCTTTTGTCATCGCATTTTATTCCTTTCTTCCACTATGTATTATCTACACACACATCTTTACACATCTTTTCACTTCGGTCTATGTATGATGGAAGGATGGAGGATGGATTGCATGGCATGGTCACTGGCGCGAGCGGGACCTGGACCTGGACCGGGACCGGGACTGGGGAACTTTGGTTTATAAATACGCCGATACCGACACACGATGAATGGAATGGCTTTTCTTTTTTTCTTCTTCAGTTTCTGTTTGGATTTCGACATGGCAGTATAGTGAGGGGGGTGGTTTAGATAAAGTAAATAGTTGTAGGAGTATTAGACGAGAAGACGACAAAAAGCTGATAGCGTTTAAATTACAAAGTTGGTTTCTGTGCAATGACCAATCATCTTGCGAATAACGTCCGAATTGGGAAGGCTTGATACACTGTAGCTTAGCGGTGACCGTGATGGAGTCTTTTTGCTGCAGGCAAGGCAGGTTAGACTACATTAGTGGAGCCCCATATCACTGCAGTTTTATGTACAGCAGTAATGCAGTGTCTGCATGCCCAGCATATTGAAACGTGATGATTACAGGCTTGTGATACAGAAAACATCTTGTGTTATGATTGCGTCTCGCTGCCACGGCGACGATCATACGGACATCGAAAACAAAGTCAAAAGACGACTGGACCAAAGCTGAACTGGCGTGCAAACGACCATTCACGAACGTGTGGCTATGCCGCCGACGATCACCTGACGCTTACGTATGCCTTCATTTCACGGCATTTCACTTTGTGCTTCAGCGTTTAACAGACTCCCCCCGTCCATGACAAATTACATGGGACCCCGTTCGCCTGTCAAGAATATGGCCACAGGTCTCATCATTCTGTCATGGGCGAGACAGACCGCTGAGGATGGTCCCACTTCCAGAGCAGCTGTGACGCGTAATTGGCTCCGCTTCTTTGTCCGGATGGCCCGGGCGCTGGCTTGGCTGTGTTCTTTATCGATTGGCTATTATTACACTAACAGGCCGCCTGGCTGTCCGCCGAGGAGGCGAAACATGATGAAGCGTTTGGGGCATTCGACCCATTCCCTTCACTTCACTCTCCCGTCATCTGTGTCAAACCCATTCATTCTGAAGTGAGAAGTTGAAAACTGTCCATTTCGTTTCATCTCTTTTTCATCATCCTGCCGTGTTTTTGTTCCCCCATTTTCATTTTTTCAACTCTTTTTATCAACCCGACACTGCAGTTTTCCTAGAAATCAGACAGGCCGCGCGTCATTGTTCGTGTTAGTGCCCCGCTAGCAGCACTTACACCACCCATTTCCCCCTTAATCGGGACTTACACCCAAACCACCATCTACCCACCTAATTACTCGAACTTCAACCATTCAACAACCAATCTCTCAACCATCATCATCACCACCCTCACGATGATACCCAAACACCTCACCACCGCCGCCGCCATCTCGGCCACCCTCCTCTCCGCCCGCGGCGCCGCCTTCCTCATCCCACCCGAGCTCTCCGACACCGACATCGCTTTCGCACAAGAAGTCGCCTCTGACATCAACAACCCTCCGTCTTCCAACTCTCCCTTTGCCAACGGCCTCGACCCTATCACCGCCTCCGCCTCTCAACACCAACTCATCGAGCTCGCCTGCCCCGGTTGCCCCGTCCTCGTCAAGGACCGCCACCACAACAGCCACCACCCCAAAATCCTAACCGACAAGCCGAACCACTTGGAGCTGGACTTCAAGATTGATCATACCGCTGGCACCGCGGGAGGGGATAGATTGTTGGTTAACGGGTTCGAGCTGTTTCCTAATGCTGATCCGTTGAGGGGGGAGTTATGGGCTGGACAGGTGTTGGAACAGGGCGGTCCGAAGCCTTTGCGCGACGTCAAGGAGTGGGTTGAGAAGATGGAGGATGACGAAAGCAACCACGACTCTGAGCATGAGCATAACCATGACGACAACAAGCGCAAGCACAACAAAAACCGGAAGCACAAGAATCGCAAGCATAGAAACCGCCACCCCAAAACCCTCCCGCAAAACCTCGGTTTCGGACTTCGCACTTCTCTGCCTCAAGTCTCTTCCGACCCCGCCGAGCAGGCCTCTGCCGCTGCTACTCAAGAAATCATCGATTTGAACTTACAAATCCTCGAAGTCGGCAATGCTTTCGTCTCAGGCATTCCTAGCGTGGAAATCAAGTTGCTTCGGGATTCGGTGACGCAGAAGTTGATGATTGGGGGTATCGAGACTGCTGCCTCGAATGAGGACAACGGGGTTCCGGTGCCTTTTATGGGCGTTGTTCCTGACCAGCCTGAGAGTGAATGTGATAATTTCCTCTGCAGGTTGCTAGAGGGGTTCAAGGACAAGTTTAAGGAGGGGAAGGAAGCTTGGGGGAAGAAGATGGGTGGTTGTCATGGCGGACATGGCATGGGCCAGCCTGCTGAGGAGGGCGAGGAAGGCCAGCGGGAGATGCCAGTGGTGGAGATTGACATTGAACGTATCGACATCACTGAGTCCGAGGACGGTACTTGGGAGATTGTTGCTTCCCCCGTTGAGGAGAAGGTCGAGGAAGAAAAGAAGATTAAGGACCTACTCGATGAGGTGCCCGAGCAGGAGTCTGAGGAGCACGACGGTTGGCACGGTCACGGTCACCACCATGGTGGCATGCACCGCTATGAGCACAGCTGGGGACAGTTGCTTAAGAGCATCACTGCCCATGTGTTGTTGCCGGTGTTGGTTGGTATTGTTGCTGGTGTTTCTGTTAGCTTGTATGTTTTTTTTCTTATTTCCTTCCCCTCCCCCCTTTTCCCCTCCCCCTTTCCCTGTTCCCTCCCCCTCCTGTTAACATCAGTAAATGCTAACATCACAAAACAGCATCGGCATGGCCTTCGGAACCCTCATCGTCGCTCTCTACCGCTTCTTCTACCGCCGTGGTGGTTCCAGCGGTCACAAGTGCCGTCGTCACGGTGGTGCCGGATGCAAGCGTGCTCATCGCCATCGTCATCATCACCACGGCAAGGACGAAGCCGAGGCTCCTGTTGAGGAGAAGGCTGGTTTGTTGACTGCGCAGGAACCTGAGGCTGAGGCGCCCCCGGCTTATGAGGATGCCAAGGTTGCTGAGGAGGGGGAGGTTAAGAAGTAATTCTTAAATTAGCTGCTTTACATGCCGTTGCTATGAGCTAGGAAGGGAGGGAGAAGGGTAGTATCATATGGGATACTGTAAGGTTTGTGGAAGCTGAGGTTGAAATGGATAGCAAAGCCACTACACCAGATTGTCAAGCACCAAGGTTCGGAGATCAGTTAGCTGTTTAGGTACGCTCCTTTGGCAAATACCATTTCCATTTGTTGTATTTGAATCAAGTAAGCATTAACTACTACAAAACCTGCGTCGACCACTGCTAGGTCGCCTCGGCTGATGGATGAGAATATTATGTTGTTATTATTGTGTTAGGTAATAAGTGAAATCATTTTCGCTGAGCCGGCCTATTTGCCAAGCAACACAACCACGCCCATGAAGTGTGTTGCTGGACAGTTGATTATTCCTTCGCTTTGCCCAAACCGCCTCCTCCTCTCTATGATATAAAATCCGTCCTCGCAGGCAAGATAAACTAAAACCCCATATCCTATTGTTCGCTGATGTCAAATCGGTCGGTTGGTTAATCAAACGCCAACTTCTCGAGTCCATGTGATGTGATCTTTTTGCTCTTATACCATCCCCTCCTTCCTCTCCTCCCTAACCCTCCTCACCCGTCTCGCCAACGCCGCCAAACTCCGAAGGGGAGCTTTGATCATCACTTCATATGCATCCATCCATCCAAGTTCTGGTTCTTGTTCTTCTTCTGGCTCGTCGGAGGTATGCATGGACACGGAAAAGAATTCTTGGATGGGGTGGTTGTGGATGTCTCGATCCAATTGCTCGTGTGAGACGATGTTGTTGATGTCGATACTGTTGGCGTCGCCCATTTCGAGGTGGGGGAGGACCTTGAAGTCAACTGTGGCTGTGCGTGGACGGAGGTGAGGGCTCGAGGGGGTGTTGGAGTTGTAGGTGGGGTTGTTATTGTTGTTGCTCGCGTTGGCAGCGTTGGCAGAAGAGGGAGGTTGTACGTATTTTGGCTTTGATGTTGCTGAAGCTGGTGAGAGATACGCAGTCTTGGTCGTTGCTTTTGGGGCCGTGGCCGTGACGGGCACTGGAAGGTTGACGGCATATGTCTCTTGACGATCGGGTGCAGACGAGGCGCTGCTCGCTAGTGTGCTGGTGAGGCTGGCTGGTGAAGACATGTTGAGTCTTGTTTGGGTTGGAGCAGCTCTGTAATGGTGTTGGTATATAGTATTGGATGTTTGATGCTGTTCTTGATGCGACGATGGGCAAAGGAGGACAGGTTAGGTTTGAGGGATGTTTGGTGTTGTCCTTGATGCGAAGATAGGTAAAGGAGGACAGACCTGTCTTGACGGATGTTGGGTCTGCTGTTCTGGAGAAAAAGAAGACGGAAAGCGCTCTTCCTCCAGAGTCCTGATGTGGTTTCCTTCTCAGGTTATGAAGCCCCGAAATGGGGCCTGCCCTATGCCCGGGAAGAGCCACCTGATATTTCTTTCCGGACCGGACCTGCCTCATTTTGAAGCTGCATTGATGTACTTCACTGTATAGTTCTGAGGAATGGCTAATCACCAGCATATAACCAAGGGCTTATGATCAACAGAACGAACGGGGAACTTATTCGGTTGGCATTATCTACCACCGATATTTCAGAGTTACACACAGCCTCTTGAATCTGATATTCATGGACCATCAAAGTGATTGTAGTCTTCAAGATGACCCCCACTCAGCGACCACTTACACGACCCCCGGCGCCAAGCCGTGATGGGGCACTCAGGAACTGCAGCGGCCCCGGCCGTTCGGATGGAAACGCCCCACACCCACAGCGGGGCATCGCCCAGAACTTTAATCGGAGCAAAACAGCAGCTCTACCGAGAGCTTTCCTGTGCTGTGTGTGTCCGCCCCGGGCAATGACGAAGTTCGTCCGCATCTTTCCCCAGCTTCTGTTTCGTCATATGCTGGTTGCTTGTTGTTGTTAGCAGCAGCCTCCGTCCCTTCGTCTCAGCCACCCGACCACCACTTATCTCACTCCTACGGCCGATCAATCAACCGAGCGACTGACCGACCGACCGACCGACGAACGGACAATGGCGGCCAGCGGGAGCATATTCCAGTGCCTCCTGCGCACGTCGCAGCAGAGCCTAGGAAAGAGGGCAGCTCAAGCTCAGATCATCATCCCAAGACAAACAGCAGCTTCAGCTCCAGCAGCAGCGTCACGATTCACGACAGCTAGACTCAGCAGCAAGGCTACATCTACTCCCCGCCGCCAATTCACCACCTCGTCCACACGCCGACAGACTCAACAACCCGGCGATGACCCCAACTTTACTTCCATCCTCGATAACCCGCCCGAGCTCGTCCGGACTGGCAAGAGACATGGCAAGGGGTTGATTATTCTGGGTACGTCCAGCCCGGAACCTAAACTTCCATGGCCCTTCCTCTCTCTACACATTCGTCCCAACAATCTCCAAAATCCAGCATACGCTACCGCTTGATCTCAACACCGAACAACTAACTAACACAATTGCCTCCCACGTCACAGCCATCATCCCCATCACCGCCCTCTTCCTCGGCACCTGGCAAGTCTACCGACTAAAATGGAAGACGGACCTAATCGCCAAATGTGAAGACCGCATCATCCGGGACCCTTTGCCTCTCCCGCCCCGCGTGGACCCAGACGCCATCGCCGATTTCGACTACCGCCGCGTCTACGCCGAGGGCGTGTACCGACACGACCAAGAGATGCTGATCGGCCCGCGCATGCGCGACGGCGAACAAGGGTATATGGTCGTCACCCCGCTTGAGAGGGGCGATGATCCGAGCACCAAGGTGCTGGTCAACAGGGGGTGGGTGAGCAAGAAGTTTGCGGACCAGAGGAGCAGGCCGGATAGCGTGAAGCAGGGCGAGAAGGTCCGTGTTGAGGGCATGCTGAGGGAGCCGTGGAAGAAGAACATGTTTACGCCGGAGAATAGGCCGGATATTGGCGAGTTTTATTTCCCGGATGTGAAGCAGATGGCGGAGTTGACGGGCAGTCAGCCGGTGTGGATTGAGCAGACTCTTGGTGGGTATCTCTGTTTTTGTTTCTTGCCAGTTATGGACGTGGCTGTCCTGCCCTGAACCTATGCTGGTATGATGGCTATTCTAGTTGGGCTTGGTACTAACGTATGCTCTGTGCGCAGTCCCTGATATCATCACCTTCTACGACTACGAGGCTCGCGGTATCCCTATCGGTAGAGTCGCCGAGGTCAACCTTCGCAACAACCATGCGCAGTACATCTTTACATGGTATGTCTCGAACGATACTCGACTCCTCCGTTGTCCTCCTTGACGTACCCTGCGGTATCACCACCACATCGGTGCCCGGCTAACGCATACTTAGGTACGGTCTCGCTGCTGCCACCTCCATCATGTTCTGGCTCGTGGTCAAGAAGCCCGCGAACCAAATTACCAAGCGCGTTCGCATGAACAAGAGCTGGTAAACATGGTGTTGTGAGTGGGTAATGATGGCTTTGCTTTGTTACAATATCAGTGGGTAACAAACACTTTCACGTCACCTCTTCTTCATCCTCGCCTCCAGCCCCGGTACGGCTAGAAGAGGCAGTCTTTCGGCGCTTCTTGACCGGTACGGGCGGCGTCATCCTCAATTCCTGGAGGAGCTCTCTGGGAAGGTATCGTTGTGCCAAAGCGAAGGGTGTGGTTTGGGCGTTGGTTTGACGTTGCCTTTGGAAAGAAGTAAGTCAGCCCGTCGTGTACAATAGGATAAGAAAAAGAAGTGTACAAAGAACTTCATCACACAGGATATAAAAAAGATACCCAGGGATCAAAGCAAAAGCATCAAACATACCTCTTCATCAATGTGAGCATATCACTCATATCGATAGTCTTGCGATGCGCGTGCTTTGCGTATGCCGACAAGTCATCTCCCAATTGCTCAAAGAACCAGTCCGAAGCCTGCATGATCGCCTTGAGCGCTTCAGGCGAGATGTTACCCTTCGCGCCGCTCGTCTTGGCGAACGTTTGCGCCAACCGTTTGACCATGGCTGGGGGTAGTGAGGTGTACTCGATGCCGTGTTTGGAAATCTTCTTGGTGGCTTTTATCTTGGAGAAGCCTCCCCGTTCACCACCCTCTTCCCGAAAGAAGCCGAGTTTCTCCCGCGCCGCCGAAGCTGATAATGATACCCTCGCTGCCGTTGGTGTGTAACCCGATAATCTCGTCATCTCTTCGTCTGAGCCTGCCTGGTCCTGGTCCTGGTCTTGGTTGTTGTTGTTGTTGTTGTTGTTGTCCAGGTCCATGCCCATACCGTCGTCGTTGTCATAATCGTCAAATGTCGGTCCAATGTCGTTTCCGTCGTCATCGTCGTTGTCGTAACTGTCGCTCCTCCGGTCCATCAACTCCGCGAAACCTCCTCCTTGCCCGCTTGTTGCCGCCGCTTCAGCAGCTTGACCCATCTCAAACTGCCTCGTAGGCGAAGCAATCATAAACGTGCTCTCGTCCATCCCCACCGGCACTTCAATGTGGAAATCACTATCCCTCCCTCCAGCTCCCAGCAGTAGCCCCATCCCCATCCCGCCTTCCCCACCAATCGTCTCCCGTCTCCTCGTCTCGTCCGAGTCCAACCTGCTGAACTCATCCGGGATCCTATCCTCGGCATTTCCGAACTCGTCATCCTCATCAATTGCAGCAGGCGGAAAGAACCCCGAATCAATCCCATCACTCTGTTGGTGTTGCAGTTGCGGGAAATCACTCAACCGTCCCATCGAATCCCTCATCCTATGTTGATCCTTCTCCGCATCCACCCGTCTCGGTAACTCAATACTCTGCACCGTGAAATTCTCCGTCAGATCTTCTAGCCCCGCACTCCGATGTGGTTGCGGTAGGTCATCATCTTCCCAATCCCCATCTCCATCATCCCCAACCCCTAACCCCAAACTCAGTCTCGGCCTCTTAGGTAATTCCTCCTCGTCATCTTCATCCCCATATCGACTGCGCGTGGATATGTCGAAAGTCAACTCCTCCGACGTATCCCCCTCCTCTTGCCCCCCACCTCCAGTAGCTCCAGAAAGCGCAGAACCAGGCGAAGAACTACTACTAGGTATCCTCTCACTCTTCGGCGCCAACACTTTTCCCAATTGCAGCAGAAAGTTACGGGGGGTCTCGCGCGCTTCGCGCAACGAGCGCCGGCGCGCGTGGTGAGGCGTGAGGA
>RANY01000425.1:0-31377 GCA_009805235.1 Neurospora pannonica FGSC 7221
GGTGAAGCCAAAAGGTTCAYAACAAGTATGCGTGCGTGATACTRGTCTCGGTGATAATGATCAATTGACTACTGTCGAACTATCTGACAATCTGAGTTCTCCAGTCGTCCCTTTATACTCCGTGCCTTTCCCTGAGGTCTTGTTCCTAGAGTATCTGCTCACGATGGTGTTCTGCTCACKGTGAGCACTTGCTCACCGTGAGCACCTCTTCCTTGTGAGCGCCCTTCGGGTGTTCCCCCTGTCCTTTATCCCTGGTCCTAGGTTACACTATCTTATCGTAAGCAGGGCTGTCATATCCCAACAGCCTAGTTGGCCCGCGCAGTTGCTTAAGTTCGTAACATAGAAGTATTACGATTATTTTAAACTATTATTGAATAAATTTAGTAAGAGGGATAGGGGAATAAGTAAATAGATAAACGGCTAGAACATTATAATAATTAATATAATTTACTATAAGGTTCCTAAGTATCACAGGGCTAGCTTGTGATGTGGTTGTACTGCACTGACTGCACATATACTATGCTAGAGCTGGTGCCATAGCCTAGAGCTATACACTCATGCACTAGCTACATACCTTACAGTCACGTGTAGTCTTATATGTGCGCGCACGGACTGGCTTGCTAAGCTCTCGCTCATATAGCCAGTCCTCTACGCATACTTCCCTTTTCTCCCCTTTCTACAATAACGCATATCTTACCCTATCCCCAACGGTACCCTCTCGCCCTGTGATACTAAGGTTACTATAGTTAACGCTTAATTTAAAGACCTCTTAAACTACCTACAGCTAATTAGACTCACTTAGGTATTTAGTATTTCTAGATATTTTAATGAAAAGGTTATAGCTAATACCTTTAATTTTCATCTAGTATCCAGGGACTTCCGCCGTAAAAGATTGAACGAATGACCTCCTATTAATATTAGTAAAGTTAAAGGCTATAGGAGAATGTTCAGTATAGGCCTAACTTTTAACAGTTTGTAGGATAGCAGTATTGAGGACAAGGACGCTTAATTTAATAAGACCTAAAATTATTGTAAAAGTGATATGGGAATCTGGGGATTGCTTCCAATATTGTACAGATCACAAGGATAAGTAGTATCAGAAGCATAAGATAGTAAGAAGGATGATGTAAAAGGAAGGAGATGGCTGGAAGCCAGCCGCCTGCACGAAGATGATATGCTCTGCTGGGAGTAGGGCACGAGCCATAGAGTGGTCCGAGCTCCAAGCTCTAGCAGGCATAGAGCTCTCTATATGCCAGCCCAGCTAGTCTGGGCTGCCTTGGCTAGTCTAAGCTATAATACAGGGCATGGGCAACAATACTGTAAATCAAGGATTTTCGGTATCAAAAAGGAAGCGCGAAGTTGCAATTATAAATACTTTATTAATATCCTTAAATTATTTCCTATAAAGCGTATTAATAGGGCCTCTATTTAATTAAATACTATTAGTATTTCTTTCTTACTAAAGTAATTAACCCCAAATAGAAGCCTATTAAGAAAGTCTAAAATAGGGTTAAGAAGAACCTTAAGGATAACCTAGAATTGAAGAAAAAAATCGACTGCTTTGAGTAGGAGATAAAGTAGAATAATATTAGTAATAAAAGTAATTAACTTTCTAGTAAGAGTATTTGAGAAGTAGTAATTAATTATAAGATTATTGTATATTAGGCAGCTTTCTAAGTAAGAGAAGGAGATTTAGAACCGTACCCCTTTAAGAATAGTATTCTTTTTGACTTAAATAATTTCCTTTATATCTTTAACAAAATTAGCTATTTTATTAACTTTTGTTACATTATCTATAATAATAGCCTTTAGGCTAAAGACTCCTATATTCTTATTAAAAGTTATAGCAATATAAATATTATAGTTTAAAAACTTAGAGGGCCTAAGAAATTTCGTTTCTAGGATATAGCCTTTTACTCCAATTTTATAACTGTTTGCTGTGATGCCCTGACTGGCCTATAATGATAGTACCAGTACAGGGTTGCTACAGTGAACTATGCACTTGTAGCAGAGCGAAGYGGAAGCGGTAGGAAGTACRACAGCAGTGCTGAAGGAAGCAGCGTAGTTGCAAATACAATAGAAGGATGTTGTTGTAAAAGAGGTCTTAGAGAGGACTCTGCTCTCAAGACAGAAGGTTACAGTGGACTCTGCACTGTGAGAAACAACTATTATAGTGAACTCTGCACTAAGCATCTAGAAGCTTCTGTTGAATCCTCTGATGACAAATCAGTCTGGAAGAAATGCTGACTAAACTATAAGACTCCAGAATACAGTGGTAGAACCTCTTGTATTCTAGTACATTCTGTGGAGACTGAGTCAACTAATTCCGTAGAGGGAATAGTTTAATCAACCTTCTATACCTCAAGGTAGTACAAGGTAGTTACAAGGCACAGTACCAGCAACACGTTAACAATAACTAACTTCGTTTCTCTCTACCTCCTTTGTAAGAAAAGTCTTTATTAAAACTAGTAGCTACCTAATAATTGCCTACGAAGCCTAAATTACTCCCTCTTCTACTAATTTACAATGTAACACCATTAAATAATATTCAAGGACTTTTTTCCTTCCTTCTTTAAGGCTGCCTTCTTTATACAACATAATTAATTTAATTTATTAAACGGCTATAAATACTTTAAGAAAGAAGCTATTATTTAGTACTACTACTTCAGTTACTACGGCTCTTAAATATTCGACTACTTTATTAACGTCGTCAGCGCCCGTTTTAAAGGTCTCTCTACTATATACTACAACGCGTATACCCTATTAAAGATTAAATAATAAGTTAGCTGGAGACCCCGCAATCATAATTATAATCTAGGAGAGAGATTGGCTATAGACTTTTTAGACTATTAAAAGAGTTATAAAGGATACTTTAGCGTAATACTCATTACTTATAAATATACTAAGTATATTTAGGACTACTATATAATAGACTATAAGGCTACTACTATTACCTCCTTTTTCAATAATTCTTTACGATTTTAAATACCTGGTATAATGTTTAACTTAGGGTTATTAAATACGATAATGAAATTAATAGGTCTTATATAGTAATAGAATTCTTTACTTTAAAAAATATAATTACTAAGCTCTCTATTCTATATACCTAAATATAAAATAGTAGTATAGAACGTTCGGGAGGTATAATTAAGGAAAATCTAGAGCAATAATATAGAATTCTCATGTTACTAAAGATTTATAATTAGAAATCATCTTTATAGTAATCTACTGTACTAATTGGTCCTCTAGACTCTTATATAACTAGAATCCTATATACGAATAATTTTATACCTTTATTACTAAACGAAACGGATTTAATACGTTAATACTACATAAGCTAGATATTATATACCTTTATATTTATAGCTATAAAGTATACGCTATAATTATAACCGCTTAGAAGAAAGAAGAGAGGTTCTAGAAAATAAACTCTAAAGTATGGATCGGATACTTAATTGGCTACGCTGCGTTCTCAATCTATTGTATTTAAAACCCTATTATAAATTCGATTATTAATATTCGTAATATATTATTTAACGAAGATACGCTTTATTCTAGGAAGGTGCTAATTGTGACAAGGGCAAGATATTGGGCTTGGAACAAAGAGTTCAATTCAGCTGATAAACTACTTTGGTCTCGAAGGCCTTGTTGAACCTTTTTCAGCCCTCAGAGGAAGGCTAGGTTCCCTGGCCTTCTTATGCCAAAGCCTTCCTTCCTTCTGATTAGTACGTATATGTGTAGGCTGGCCTAGTAAGGCCGCTAGGCCATAAGGCATCTATCTAGTAGTGTACACAGTTGTGCTTATATGTAGGTTTCCCTGAATAGCTTCATCCAGTCTTCTTTATCCTCCAGGCACCGTCTTTGTCTCCGGCGTCCTTTGTCAGCTTGGTTGGCCAGGGGAGATCCCGTGATGATAGGGTTCCCCTCACGAGGGCTCAGCTAGTATGAGCTAGCGTAGTTAGCATATTCGGCAGTTACGCTATTAGCTGGGATCGCTAAGGTAATGAGGGGATTCAGATAAATCATGCCGTCAGCTGAGCAGACTGCCTGAGCCCCCGTTGAGGCCTGGAGGCCTGAGTCATTAGGCATCGTTGAAGGCTCTGCTCAGCCGTACAGTTCTGTTGAGCCTCGTAGTCTTAGATCTAGGTTAGGGTCAGATGTCCATGTGACACTAATTGAGGCTCAATTTTTAAAAATCTCTTCTGATAAATTTACTATATTACTCCAAAAATATAATTAAACGGCTCTAGTACTAAATATTCCCAACTTTATTAGTAGCTGAATTAACTTCGAGGATATTTAAATGTATGATATCCCTAGCTCCCTTTTAGAATTTGACCAAATCTTTTAAGAAGGAGAGACCGAGTATATATTTCTAAAACCTATACTAAAGAATTCAAATACCCTTATAGAAAGGATATTTATTGATTTTATTTTTAATAATAAATATTCCACTCCTCTAAATACACCACTGCTAGACTAACCGTCGCCTACCTCCTTCTTTATAGGTTTCTACTTTAACCCTTATACGGAGGATAAAATCTATAAAGGCTCTAAGCCTTGAAAGGCCGCCTTTAATACCAATAAACTTTATTAGCCTATAGTAATATATAATATAGTAAGCCTGTTATAGACATAGAATTATAACGACTTATCCGCAATAATAAAATAAATTTAAAAGGAGAATTCGAATCCTTAATTCATATAAATAAAGTCTAATCTATTTATATGTTCTACCTCCCTCCAGTACTCAAAAACTATAAATCTCTTAACTACTATATCTTTAGAAACCTTTTTAAATAAATAGAATAAACTTATTTTAATAATTACAAAAAAATAAGGGTTTACCTACAGGTTGATAAGGATGAGTTATATATTTAAAATAAGTAAATCTTCGATTATATATAGGTATATACGTATAAATTGTTTACGAATAGTAAATTTAATAAAGTTAAAGCCCACTTTGTCGTCTATAGAAATTAGTAAATAAAGAAATTAAGATAAAAGACGTACGCCTCTACCTTCGCTAACTGCTCTTTCTATACACTTATCACTATACCTACCCAATTTAACTTCAAATTTATCTAATACAATACTGTTAACGCCTTCATTAACGCTTATATAAATAAAAACATTTATATACATATACCTCTAACCTATAAAGTTCTAAGGTCTTTAAAGTGCTCAAGACTTTATACAGTCTATGATATTCCCTACTCTTCTAATAACGAAAATTTGTAAATACTTTTAAAATAATAAGCTTCGAACTAATCCTTAAAAAGCTGGATATTCTTATTAATGATATCGTTCTTATCTTCTACTATATCGATAATATAATATTCGCTTATTACCTTAATAAGGCCATTATTATATAAGAATATATAGACAATTTTAATTAACAATATTATATAATTAGAAGGGACGAACTATAATAGTTCTTAGGTATCAAAGTTATTCGAGATTATTAAATGAGAAAAATCTAGTTATTTCAACGTTTATATTTGTAGAAGATTCATTATTTTACAAGTAATAAACGTATTACATTAATCCCTATATCTAATGTCGAACCTATCCCCTTTTAGGTAAAAGTTTCCCTTTATTTAATATACCTATATTAAATTAAAGTAAGCTCAATCCTCTACGCTATAATTATTATACGCCTAAATATCATATTCGCTATTGATCGTCCCTGTAAATATAGTTACAACCCTAGTCTAGACTATTATAAGATTATAAATAAAATATTATATTACTTCTATATTATTATTAATGTAGCCCTCTACTATAGAGGCGAGAACGTTCTACGTATTACTTTAGATTCGTCCTTTATAAATAACTTGTGACAAGGGCAGTGTACTGGGCTTAGAACAATAGTTCAATTTAGCTAATAAACTACTTTGGTCTCGAAGGCCTTGTTGATCCTTTTAGCCCTTTATGAGAAGGTCGGGCTTCAAGACCTTCTTATACTAAAGAAGGTTAGTACGTACCGAGCCTAGCGTGCCTAAAGCTACAAGGCATCGACGCGAGTCTATCTAGTTCATCTGCATACAAGTGGATCTTCTGAATGCCTTCAACCATTCTCTTTCTTCCTTCTGGAGGCCAGCCTTCGTCTGGCCACCCTGCTTCTGCTAGATTAGCTGTAGTTGCTTTGTGAGGGGGATCAGCGCTGTCAGTAATTCTAGTCGGCAGTTTGATAGTTAGCTTGATAGCCAGGTGGCGTCGAGAAGAGTTCGGGTAAGCAGTGCTAGTAGCCAAGAGTCTAGCTGAGGTGAGTATTGCGACCTGAGGCCACTGGACATCTCGAGGCTGATGCCAAGCGTTGAGGCTCTGCTAAGCTTTGCGATCCTAACCTTTAGACTGTGGGCGATGTTCGTGTAACATAACTCTATAAATAAAAAAACCTCCTAAAGATTTATAATTAAATTCTTTAACAGCTTAATTTATTAGGGCAGTATTAAATAAGTAATTATAGCTACTTCTATAATAGAAATAGAACTCTTTACCCTTATTAATATAATTAAGGAAACTATTTTTACAATAAAATTTATTACCAGTCTTATAATAAAGTTAATTAATCCTATTCCTACCTTAGATTATAATAATTAGCAAACTATTAGAGCTTTAATTATAGAAGCTATAAAGCTAGTAATAAAGTTCAAATACGTAAATATCTATAAATATTAAGTAAAGTAAGAAGTATTTATTAAAAGAATTAAAATTAAATATTTAGAAATTATTAAAATAACTGTAGATAGTTTAATAAAAGTACTAGACTYCCAGAAGTACATAGGGTTTTTGAAGTTATTGGGTATAGATTCAATAAAGAATAGGGAGTCGAAAAAGCGGGAGAATGTAATAGTATACATCGAAATAAATGAAATTGATAAGGAGATAAACCCTGGGATGATCATGTAAAGCTGTGAATAGCTTTATTTTTAGACAATTTTAGACAATTGGGCAATTTCGTCTCTATAAGACTTCAATTGGGGAAGTGTATCAGTTTAAAGGGTTAAATCCAGCCAATAAAGAGAGGGCTCTCAATAAGGACTAGCCTCCCAGCCACCTAAAATCTGGCTGCAGACCTCCCTAATACTCTAGAAGCCCCCAACACTAGTTCCATAGCACTCTTCACAACAACACACATAATACAGAGATTTACCCATCTTTTCAATCAATCCACTTTGCAGTGCTTTCTAACACGATCCAGTCCCGTCGCATGGAGGTGAGGGGATTCATGTGGGTCTGGGCCTCTTGCATTTGACGATTGAGGACCTTGACGAGCACTCACGACTAAGTTGTCTTTTGCCGACCGCCGTAGATGACACCAGCTCCACCCTCATTGGCCAGACTTGGCATCTTCGGCCTTGGCAGGCTTCAACGCCAACAAGAAGATGACCCGATGGTAATGATGCTGGAAAGCTTAGGTTCTTTTACTTCAATCTTCTAAAGCTACTCTTGAAGGCAATCACCGTAGTTTGAACTGCCGTGGGGTGTTCCTGGACACCTGTATTCGATGACCAAGAAGCAGGTCGTTCCTCAACTCACGTGCCATCCCCAAACAGGACAATTGTCTGCATGCTTAATACAAATATCGAAAACTATATGCTCTGAGCCGCATTCCAGACGTCACTGTTGGATGATGCTCATTTTTTGTTTCCAGTAATCTTTGGCTTATTTACGCATGTATTTTGTCTAATCACAAAATGTGTTAACAGGGTGTGTTAATTCAACATAAGTTCAAATTGTTTCTTTCGAATAATCATGCGAGGAGTTCCGCACTTCTGTTTTGTTGATTCCTTTCTTTTACTGACAAAGAAATGAAAGACAGGCCACAGGCGGACATGTTGACTTGGAGTCAAAGCTTGAACCTTTGATATTGCTGCCATGAAGACATATTTCGCGAAACAACAACTGAAGCGTAAAATGCTAGAAAACAATGCGGTACCAGATGCCGACAACAGAATGTTTACTTTTTGGGACAGGAGCTGCGAGTATTGTCRTATTTCACTACCCTAGCAGTCTGGTAGAGACATCATTTTAAATACGTCCCTAACCTACTTTCCAGACCGCTATTTGACCCTATACATCTACGCATTACTTCATCAAAGATAACATGGGAAACATAACGCAACATACACCGGCCCAAAACAGGGATATCACAATACATCACGCCAACGGAAGATGGTAGGACGCGTGTCGTGGATTCTCGTAGATTCGTACCGGAGCAGTGTCCTCCCTATAGCCCGTCCACTGCGCTAGGTATGGTAACAACCAAGCAATCCGCATCGCGGCTTGTCGAATGCCATCCGCCCATGGCACGTCAGTCGGGGCAATCATGAAACATGGTGCCTTTTCCCGCTATCCACCCACGCAGGCTAACCTGCCTGAACATCAAGACAACAGCAGGAAACGCGCGCAAATCGAGAAAGACGAAGATGATGCAAGATATCCGGACCCCAAAACGCCCTCCCAATTTTGTTGTGCGCGCGAGATAAATCTTCTGGTGAATCCATCTTCTTTCCGCAACGAGATTGATTGACGATCGAGTATGATATTTCTATGCGCCCGACTGGCAGAAGCCTTGCAGATACCAAGATGTCCCCATTACCACGCCGTTATGCTGAAAAGAACCGACCCCCGAACCGTCTACTTGCGGCGGAAAGAGCAGCCCTCGGTAAGGCGAGCCTTACCACCGGTGGGCTGGCAGAGGACAGTGGTGCAGCCCTGGCAGATGACGACGGTCTGGGCGTGGGAGAAGACGGTGGTGATGGTGAAGCAGCCGGGGCACTTGACGTCCATGAAGAAGGAGCGGGGAGCAGGCACAAGGGTCTGCGACGCGTTGTCAGTATCATGTCGCGGCTAGGAGGCCGTGGTGTCTTGTTATCGTCGGGGGTCGATGCGGCATACCTTGAGCTTGTGCTTGCGGGCCTCAGCAGCCGGGCTGGGGTTGAGGAGATCAACGGCGAGAACCTTGAGAAATCAAACTGTCAGCATCATAGCCTATGTCTAAACATCAAAACAACCCCATTTCCATCAAATCCAGCCCTTTTCTCGTCGTCTTTTTTCGCCCAGATGTCCGCCGAGGTCGTTGTTTTCGATTTCCTCCGCTGTTCCACCCGTTCCTCCGTCCAAGCGTCGATGCACATTTCCCGTCGTCGAAAAGGGCCCGAAATCCGTTTCCATCGCCAAAACTGCAAAATCAAAAATGGCAGGGTCTTACCATCTTGACTGATTATTCGATGTCGAGACAACGAGCTTTCGGTTGAATGATGAAATCTGGTGGGATTGGCGGCAGATTTGTGCTCGTTGGTGGTTGAAAAAGAGGGGAGGTCCAACCTAGCAAGACACAAAAGTTCAGGCAAATTTTCGGTCTGTGAGGAGCACACGCAAAAGTGGCTAGGCTGGCAGGCGACAGTTAGGGCTCGCTTTTTAGACCAATCAGAACCCCTGTTGCACAGACCTTGGCCGTCAAAGCGGGGCCGGCGATTGCCACTTTCGCCGGGTGATTCAAAGGCTCGTTCAGTGGGGTGTGCAAGGCTCTCGCTGTGACGCTGCATTCCCCGGGGGCGGCCACTGGACGGGGGACGGGTTGGCGGACAAGGCGGGGCAGTGATGAGATGGGGATGTCAACACAGAGGAGCAGACCGCCCGCGGAGTGGACATGCCAGCGAGGCCAGACAGCTCCAAAGGGGTCACTTTCCAATCCCAAAGCGACATCTTCGTTCCAGGCAACTGTTCTTCTTACAAATACACTACCGAGGTCGCGACGACAATTCCACAGTTGCCTAACGGCCACCCCTTAGGTCCCAGGCCCATCCCGTTTCACAAGCTCCGTGAGCATCATCGACACGCATTCTCCCTAACACTTCGCAAATTCGCCCCCTCCTTCAAGCCGACACTACCCCTTGACCGCCCCGCACGTTCGAGATGGCCGCCCCGGGAGACCAGCGCATCGCTGTTCCTATCGACGACCCCAACGCCGACACAGAATGGTGAGAGACAGAGAGGCACATCCTCGCGGTCAAGGCGCGCTTACAGTTCTGTAGGAACGACATCCTTCGCAAGCATGGCGTCATCCCCGAGAAGCCCCCTAGCCCGACGCCTATGATCCAGGAAGCTATCGAGGAGGCGCGCCGACTTGCATACGAGAACAGACTTGAAGGCAAGGACCTGGACGAGCTTGACGAGCTTGAAGACGAGGAGGACGAAGAGTTCCTGGAGATTTACCGCCAGCAACGGATGAAGGAGCTTAGCGCACTGCAAAAGAAGTCGGTACACGGCAGCGTCTATCCCTTATCCAAGCCCGAGTATTCCCGCGAAGTCACCGATGCGTCACAGAACGGACCGGTGTTTGTCCTCCTTACATCCTCTTTGGGCACCAATGTCGAGTCAAGAGTTCTGTCAGAGCTGTGGCGCCAGGCAGCACGGGAGTACGGCGACATCAAGTTCTGCGAACTGAGAGCGTCGCAAGCCATCGAGAACTACCCGGAGCGCAACTGTCCCACGATCTTGGTCTATAACAAGGGGGATATCGTCAAACAGGTCGTGACGCTCATGACAATGCATGGCGTCAAGACCAACATGTTGGACATCGATAACCTTCTCGTCGATGTTGGGGCGATCCCTGACAATGACATGCGGGTTGCCAAGAGGAGGAGAGAAGTTGAGGAGGCGGAGAAGGAGAAGCTCTTTAGCAAGAACATCAGAAGCACCTCTGACCGAAAGGAAGAGGACGACGATGACTGGGACTGAGTCGGGCACGTCATAATACGCCACATCTCATCGTGCCATCCCGGCAGCCCGAGCGAGGAGACACGATGCCATTCCGAGGTCGAACTCAGCATGCTCGATCGCAGAGAAAGGCCACACGAAAAGAACAAGGGGCCTTCATGTACGCCGGTGCCATAAGTACCACGCCGCGTACCAGTTACGATTCACCGGACATAATAATCACTAGACGTTTTAATCGGAGCAGATGCTCCAATACAAAGTTCCCAAAGTTGTAAATGACTATCAAGATGGGCGTTGCCGGACCTTTTACTCCGGTTTCAACTCTGTAGCAGGTAGTTCATCAAACTTTAACTCCTGACACTGACCTGAGGAGGCTCAACAGCTGGCTTTGACCGTTCTCACATTGCCCCTTCTCATAGGGAGGTTCATCAAAGGTATCGAGGTGACATATGTAGAGGGATGGTGTAATGGTACACTTCAGATTGAGGGAAATTGATAACATAGCAGATATGCGCTTCCTTCCTCTTCTGTACGTCGAAGGTCATGGCCTTGACTCGCTTCCAACAAGCGCGCGGTGCAAAGGTGATAGACGGGCGCTTCGAGTTTCCAGCTCTCTTAAATTCCCTCTTGGCTGAGGTCTGCCACCCTAACCCTGTCCCGCGCCTTTAGGGAAGCCTTTAAGAGAGGCACGTAAGTAAGTGTCTACCCGTTGGGTGTTCCTTGGTACGATCTCATCCATCTCCAAGACCCCCGCCGTTGTGCCTTTCTGCCATGGAGTTTTTAATCATGTCGTCGATCTAAGTTCAAAAGCCGAGTAAGCCTCAACAGGCACTGCTTATCTTCCTCTACCCCAGGAAGTCTATGTACCACTCACCAATAACTGTGGGTGGTGGGACTGTTGATGGGACCCTGTTGTTAACGCCAAGACAGAGAAGCCATTGTTTACCCCTCGCTCCCCAGTACTTGTTCTGGGCTCCTTGTGAATGTCAAGCCCGTTCACCGAGCAACCGGTAATCAGATTTTAAGAGAGCTGCTCCTCCCCTGGGCTGATGCTCATTTTGCACCTCCAGACATATCCAGCGTGACTTTCAATACCGATCTTGGATCATTTAAGCGCCTTCATGCGTGGGATCAAGCTATTCGCTATTCGCTCAATTTTTGCAGCTTTGGATTGGCCTGTCGGTAGTTGAGGCTGGAATCAAGGTGCGCCATCAGGCACACAAGGAAGACGAGGCAGAAAGATTGTTCGTTATAAAATTTCAGCTCGTTACCCCTCGCAGACCTGGAACTTTCCTCAGATCAATCTCAACACCAAACCGCCCATCCATTCGAACTTTAATCAACTTGTGTGGAGATTTGTAACCATGGCGCCCGGTCAGTAGGCCCACTTCAACTTCTGGCAAAATCATGACGAAAGCTGATTTTCTGACAGGAGGCCCATCGCAGTCCGGGGTTATCAGCGGCCGGGTGACCAAGTCAGTGCCGCAGACTCCAGGAAAGCCAAAACCATCACAGAGTAGCAACACCGGCAACACTACCACCGGGAGATCTGGGAAAACTCCCAAGTGGAAATATGGCTTCTGTCCAAAATGCCGCTTCGGCCATCTCGTGAGGAAGCAGATCAACCCGGACCACCCCAACCAGGACATCGCCGGGAAGTATCGACTCAGCTGCAGCGACAGAGAGAGAACGGGTTGCAAGCATTACGAGATCCGGAACACAGATCCAATGCTTACAGCTCCACCAACGCCCTCCAAGAAGCCCATCTGCCCTCAGTGTACAATGGGTCGACTCGTCAAGAAGTGCCTGAATCCCTTCAACTTCAAGGAGCAGTGGATGGAATGCGACAGAAAAAACGCACCGGAACGGCCATGCGATTACCGACAAGACGTGTACGGCAAAGCGCTTCAGAATACGGGGGCGGTACCCGGAACACAACCCATGGGACGCCCCTCTGACCATCATCCGGATGGGAAGACGCTGGACAAAGGGAAAGCGCCTGAACGGCCACAATCGGCGAATACAGCAAGTTCAGAAACACAGGGTCCAGAACCCGAGGCTGGACCATCTCGAGTTGCAGAAAGGGTCATAGACCTTACTGAAGATGGACAATTTACGCCCGAAAGAACACCTTCACCAGTGCCTGCCGCTCTTACTGTCAGCGCCGCCACGGCCGTCGATTCCAATGACTCTGCCCCTGGCACTGGGAAAGGCACGAAGTCCAGGCTCGTCGAGACGGCCGCAGATATTCTTTCTTCCCAAACCGTCATCGATCTGGTCTCGGATATGTCGTCGCAGGCATCTGACATGGCGGGGCCAGGGGAAGGTTCGTCCAAACAGGCGGGAATTCTCGCAGAGCCTCAAAAGCAGCCAGCTGGCAGAAAAGATGATGCATTTCCGGACGAATTCGACTCCTCCGACGATGAAGAGCTTGCCCACTTGACCGATTACATCTACCATTCTGCACGAAAACCAACGCCGCAACTAGGTGTAAAGACAGAAGCTCCCAGCAGCCCTATAGCGAAGATTGAGAGGGACGATTAAGATCAGCTGGGAGTGTACACTGAAGTACTCAAGTTCTATAGCTGTTCATCGTCCCTACAGGGTTCTCGAGTGAAAGCAGTAAAACCGGTGGCAACAACTGAATGGAGGCGCACGCGCGGGAGTAGCCGACGGGACAGGCAACCCGTGGCGCCGGAAAGGCGCCCGACACGAAACACAAACCGAACACGGTCGGGGTGACCGAAACAAAAATCATTGGAGACCATCCAGCGTGTAACTCGAGCCTGGACTCACGAAAGCATGAGCAATTTCGGTATTTAACGTTTTCTGACGCCATCAGTGGGGCTCCCCTTACAAACTAGGTGGGGTGCATGTGGGGCAGAACTATAAGCTCCGCGTCAGATGTCTGCAAACGCGTCTCGCTGTTTATCGTTCGAAGCGCGTTGAGGGTGTCGAATGCAATTAAATGCACAGAGGACGCGTCTGTTCTGGAAGGAAGCTGCCCAGGATTCCCGGATCAGTCTTGCCTCGATCGGGCCCCACGCATGGACTTTTGGCCGTTATTTACTGGTACAGCTCGGAGACCATGGAGCAATCACTCACCGTTTCTTTTCTTCCCTTTTTCTTTCTACATTAACATCTGCAGCTGCTTTATCCAAATCAGCGTAGCGACCCGGAAGCGCGGGATCACAGCTTGAAACAACCTTTTACAGTTTCCCGTTTTCTTTTTTGTGTTGCAGACACATTCTCACTTCCGCCGTCAATTAATTGTCTGAGACAGTTGTCAACCACATCTCGTCCTCCAATCTCATCTGCTCTTCCTCACCCTTGTCTCACACCATATATCGGCTTGGGTAAGGTAACGGGCATTTGATTCGGGCTGCCCCCTCCCCCGCCTTGTGCTTACACTGTATACTGGTTCCCGTTGGGCGATCCAGTCCACATTCCTCGGCCAATCCCTTTTATCGATATTATCACCACCACACGATAATACCACCGGCAGGGATTCCGTCATGGAGGTGGACGAACCCACCTTGCCGCCTTTGCCAGTCCCGGACGAACTGCCCGCCTTCACCACGTATATCCCAGGCGAACGCAAACGATCCCGTGGCTGCTATGCCCCTCCTCCTCCTTCGCCTGGTATGAGCAGCTCTAGTGACCCTGCATACTTCTCGAGCGACGATGATCCAGCTTTGGACAACTACTTGCAAGGACGGAGGAAGAGGAGATACGTGGGTTCGTGGTTCGACCAACAACCCGCATCCTCCGACTCTGTCATGGGCGACGATGCAGACCCCGGACCATCGTCAAATCCCCGACACAAGCGGCACTTGAAGCGACAACCCGATAGCGGCGTCTGGGTCGGCCAAGACGCGGCAACGGACACCGATGGTGATATCGAACTACCGCCACTTGCTGCGCGACTCCCTCTCCCTTTTCCAGCCGTCAAGCGTATACCGAAACTTAGTTCAGAAGAGCAACGCGCACAAAACGTTGTCCTAGCATGTGTGGACGATGGTCGGGAAGACGTCGACCTGAGGTGAGCCAGCGGGTTGAACGCACCGCCCCTTTCGAAGGCAGTCATTGTGGAGGAGGATATGCTAACTTTTGGTAGCGAAATGGGCTTGGCCTCGATCTCCGACTCCGTTCTTGAACCACTTGCGGGCCTGACTCCGATCCCTGTCGTGGAAAAAGATGTTCCATTCGAACCCCGAGACCCGAGTCTTAAGCTTTTCTTGGGAAATAATCAGCTGTCGACGTTTCCCAACGCTCTTCTCAACCTTCAGCACTTAACCGTGCTCAGCCTTCGAAACAACAAGCTGACCGAACTGCCGCCCGCCATTGCAAAGTTGAAGAATCTGACAACCCTCAACATCGCCAACAATCGGTTACGCCATTTACCAGGAGAGCTAATAGATCTAATGGAGTGTGCCATTGCACTTCACACTCTGAATATCCACCCTAATCCTTTTTTCCAACCAAAACACCGGCAACACTTCTTGGACGATGACTTCCTGCAACACAAGTACGAATGTCGCACAATGGGGAGGGGGATTCGCGGATTCTTAGTAGACCGGGATCGGGGTGAAAACTTCACACTCTTCACTACGGCACTACGCGCCCGCACACCGGTCCAATTCTCCAACAGTGCCGGCCACGTTCTCAGCAAGTTCATTTTCCCCGATATGGCTCAGCGTCTCACGGATAGTTCGAAGCAGCTTGAACCAGAAGACTTTGGGTCGTTGGCCATGCCGCAAATTGTTAAGCAACATCTTGAATCGTTGGGGGTGTCGAAGCGGTCTTTCCAACCCAAAGGCCCATCATCGCTTCTTGCAACGGCAATGCGAGTTGCTGCACGCTCTAAGGACGCAGAATCACTGCTAGACTTGCTAAGGACTGACGGGTGCCCCTCACATCTTGCTGATCCGCTGGAGCGTGCCGTTGCGGTCAATAAGATGGGTGGCCAGCATTGCTCGGTTTGCAAGCGGGAGACACTCTGTCCCGTAACTGAGTGGATCGAGTTTCGCGAGATTCGGAGCACGACCGTTGAAAAAACGATGACTGGTTCAGGCGGATCATTCGAGGCGCGCGTTAGGCACAGGAATGTCAGCGGGCGCGAAGATGAGGCATGGGTGCCGTTCCTTCGAAGAGGATGTTCCTGGGCATGTACACCCAACGTTCTGGATCCTTCAGATTCAACTCCCCTTACAACCGGAATATTTTAAGGTGTCCATTTGAGATTCTGAAGGAGCGGTCGATGTTTTACGGCATTGGGGTTTCTTGACTTATTGTACCTGTGGTTTGGGTCGGCGGTGTTGGGCGTATGGCGAACTTCTACGGAGTAACTCATTTTAGGCAGTGGCTAACAACCAAGTTGTTCTGTGGCTTGGTGCCATTACATGTGCTGATCTCGGACGGTTCATATAATCTTTCAGGACGGTATATTCATTGCAGAGCATCAGTAGCGAACTATAATTATATAGGAAGATATCGCGGTGTCACCTTCAAATGCTTCCCTTTCTGGATGTGAATGTTATGGAGATGCTTGCCAAGGATCTGGACCACTCCCAGGTCCACCAGTAAACAGCGGGGAACTCTGGACAGTGGGGTAATTCGGGGACCCCCGCTTGACGCTTCCAGGTGCTACGACTCCTAGGGGAGAGCTAAGGTTGTTTCAACGTCACATCTTCCCAACATTGAGAGGATCCAGCTCCATCCAACTGTTTCTCTCGCGTCATCTCTTTTCACCGGGTGTTTTCTGCTGCCCAACCCGAGCTTCTACCAACCTCTTTTTACCAACAATTGCTTTCGATACGACACTTTCAAGCCACTCGAATGCTAATGGCGATCGCGTTCCAGTAACTGCATCTCTAAAGTTATCAGTTCCCAACACTCTTTGGCGCGGGCCAAAGCAGTGCCGCTCTATCCCACACCGATATGCACCTCCCGACCCAGCTATCGGCGCTCCTCCTGGTCGCGCTGCCATCCGTGGTACGCGCCGTCTTCCAGGACGAGGTCGGCCACATCGACTACCATTACGAGCTCCTGGGCCTCCCCCAGCGCGAAACCACCTTCTTCCACAAGCCGAGGCGAGACGATAAGGCGAGCCTGCTCTATACCCTAAGCGACGTTGGCGTGCTCGGTGCCGTCAACCCCAGCAGCGGTGCCGTCCTTTGGCGACAGCTGCTCAATGGCACCGTCACCGACGGCGGCGGCTTCTTGCGCGCGGGCGAAGGCCAGAACTGGCTGGCCAGCGCCTATTGCCAGTCGGTACACGCGTGGGACGCCGTAAACGGGAGGAACAAGTTCTGGATGGACTTTGCGGGAGAGGTCAAGGACCTGGAGATCATGGAGATGACGGAAAATAACAGGAAGGATGTCCTAGCTTTGTTCGACGAGAACGAGTCGACTGTGCTCAGGAGGCTGAGCGGCAACGACGGAAGGGTCGTGTGGGAGTTTAAGGAGAGCTCCGGTGACGTGCCCCTTCAGGTCAGCACCAACGTGGAGAAGGTCTTCGTCATCAGTCTTCGTGGATCTGCTGGAGCCTATAACATCAAGGTCACCGTCCTCGATGCCCTCAGCGGAAAGCGCGAGGACGAGCTGGTGATTGGAACCAAGGCGGATGTTCACGACAAGGACGATGTCATTCTCGTCGGTGCCAACTCCGCAGCTCCTATCATTGCGTGGACGGACGACGTCCGCCAAAAGCTACGTGTCAGTGTCCTTGGGCAAAAGACGCGCCAGGAATTCCCCCTGCCCGCCGACACTGTCTCTGTCGAGATCCATGCTCCCCATCTTGTCCAGTCTCAGCCGCATTTCCTGGTGCACAGCAAGACTTCTACCGGTCATACCGCTGAGGTGTACCACGTTGATCTCAGGACGAACGTCATCACCAAGGCTTATCAACTCCCCTTTACTTCTGGACCCGGCGCTTTCTCCACCAGCTCTAACGGTGCGAATGTCTACTTTACTCGTATTACTGACGAGGAGTTGGTCATTTTCTCGTCTGCCTCGGATACCGTGCTCGGGCGCTGGCCTCTGAAGACCACCGAAACGAGGCTGGTTGCCCTTCACGGAGTCTCTGAGGTTGTGAAGAAGGCCGGCTCCGACAGCTATGCCGTTAGGTCGGCCGCTGTCACGGATACTGACGAGTGGATCCTTATCCGCAACGGAGACGTCGCCTGGTCTCGTCCTGAAGGCTTGACTGGAGCTGTTGCGGCCACTTTTGTGGAGATTCCCGAGAGTGAAAACCTCGCCAAGACTCTGGAACAGGAGGCTCACAGCAACCCTCTCGAGGCTTACATCCATCGCGTCAAGCGTCATCTGGAAGATCTCCAGTATCTGCCTGCATACCTTAATAACATTCCTACCCGTTTGATGAGCAGTATTCTTGGCACGGAGGTCTCTACCCACGATGGTAAGCTTGCCCGGGACAGCTTTGGCTTCCACAAACTCGTTGTTTTGGCTACGAGGCGCGGTATGATCTACGTCCTTGATGCCGGTAACCACGGCAAGATCCTGGCTTCCAAGAGGGCTTTTGACCTGCCCAAGGGCCAGAAGTGGGCTGTTGCTGGAATCAAGGCGGATGACTCGACTGGCATTGTCACTATCCTTGGAACCAACAACGATGAGACGATTGTCAAGATACTTCCGGGTACCTCGTTTAATATGGAGGTGTTTAGCAAGGGACCGGAGGGATCTTCTGCGACCCAGAGCGCTGCTCTTCTCAACACCGTTTCTGGACCTCGTCTCTTCCCCGTTGGTTTGGACGGTGAGCTCCAGGGCTTGACCTCCGACGTTCTCCCCAACCAGGTTGCTGTTGTCCGCGGCTCTGATAGGGAGCTTAAGGGCATCGCGATTGCCGACGGGAAGCAAACCGTCTCTTGGACTTTCTTGTTGCCCAAGTCGCAGAGAATTGTCGACATTGCTACCAGACCTTCTCACGACGCCGTTGCCTCCATTGGTCGCGTCCTCGGTGACCGCACTGTGAAGTACAAGTACCTTAACCCCAACACCCTTGTCGTTGCCGCGGTCGATGAGAGCACCAAGGTTCCTTCCCTCGTCATCTATCTGCTTGACACGGTCTCCGGACAGATCTTGGCGTCCTCCAAGTACGAGGGTGTTGACCCCAAGAAACACATTGAGTGTGCCATGGCGGAGAACTGGTTCACTTGCACCTACTTTGGTCAGTACCGCCTCAGAGACGGCGCCCAATCCCTCAAGGGATACCAGATCGTCGTCTCTGACCTATACGAGACCGATAAGCCCGACGACAGAGGTGTTCTCGGTGATGCCGAGAATTTCTCCTCTCTTGGACCCATCGATGCTCCGGGTGACGTCCCTCTACCCTCGGTCGTCTCCCAGACCTTCATTCTCAGCGCCCCCATCTCCGCGTTGGAGGTCACGCAAACCAGGCAGGGTATCACCTCTCGTCAAGTGCTGGCTTACCTCCCTGAGACCCACGGTATCGTCGGTATCCCGCGCATGGTTCTCGAGCCCCGCCGCCCTGTTGGCCGTGACCCTACCGCCGCGGAGGCCGAGGAAGGCTTGATCAAGTACCACCCCGCTATTGAGATTGACCCCAAGAGCGTTCACACCCACCAGAGGGACGTGATTGGTGTGCAGAAGATCATTGCGGCACCGGCGGTTGTGGAGAGCACCAGCTTGGTGTTTGCTTATGGCATCGATGTGTTTGGGTCGAGAGTGGCGCCGAGCTTCTTGTTCGATATTCTCGGCAAGGGCTTCAATAAGGTCACTCTTATTGGAACTGTGTTGGCGATTACGGTTGGTGTGATGGTGTTGAGCCCAATGGTAAGTACAAAACTGTGATGGCTTGTGAAGCAAACATGGACTAACAGATTTTCTTTTTAGGTTCGGAAAAAGCAAATCAACGCGCTTTGGGGTGCTCCGATGTAAACTTTGTAGGTTTATGAAGATTCGGATTGGTGTATGGCTCCCACTAGAAGGGGTGGTACATAGGTTGTATAGAAGGATTGCACATGAAGATGGAACAGGAACGTATTAATGACATGAAAATAAACCAACACTTACTTTCTTTTTTTGGGTGTTCAACTATCGTCAAAGCATTACAGTCATCCTTGTGAATATTTTCACACTTTTTGCTCTACGACCATGCAAGCGTCACAATCTGGCCATGCCAGTCCGCTCCTTCCTTGTCACATCCTTCAATCTCGGCCGCTCCTCCCTGTACAAAAATTTTCCATACTATATCAAGCTACCACTTTCCTTGCTTTCCTTTGCGCCCGCCAGAAAGTGTCACGTCCTGCGAATGATGAAATTCTTTGTCAGGCAGGAAACATAAATTGACGGCAGCTACCTGGTCAGTTTGGAACCTTGTCAAGTTGTTCGCTGCTTCTTTACTGCTATAGAGCGCGAAGCGCGGCCTCGCGGCTTGTGATTAGACACGACCTGGCTCATCTGTCACACCGCACCATGACCACCCATCATCCGCAACAGCTCGACGCGACTTAACAGCCTCTCATCCAGTGCCTCTTGGTCACTTCAGACTTCTGCCCGCCTACTTACCCGCCCGGGCCGCCTTACTTACATCTACTCTCCCATTCAACAAGAGACGAGCCTCATCATCTCCTACAGCCTCCCGACTCTCTCACCGGCTAGCTAGGCGTCAAGTCTTCCCCCCTTCACTCCCGCTCTACCGTCCAATACGGGGACGGGTAGACCCGGTACGAGGAACCGAGTGAACACCGAGAATCCTGGCAAAGCTGAAGACGCCGTGATGGAGACACAACCCGTCCCTCCATGCAGATTGGGCTTTCAAGGTTCCACGACCACCAGTCATTAATACCATGCCCCTGATCATCTTGAATATCGCCGTCCCGCCGTTACCGCCGAGGCCACTCAGCCATCGCTCCAGACTCTTGGGTAACCACCGCACCCTTCTTCACCGAACAACTGGCCAGTTGAACTTGAAACGTGAAGCTGATACCTCCCTCTTCCAGACATATCCCCGACAAGGCAACCGCGCTTGTCACGAAGATGACTCCAGTGTACGCGTTCTCTTCAAAAAGTTTCGGCGTTCACTCCATGTGGAAATAGCTCTCGGAGTCGTCGGGACCGTCGAGTTCGTGGTGGCGATTGCGGCGTCGCCACAAGTACTCAACACCTAGGAATTTTCCGTCTGGCCGAGTATCGGCGTGAATGTGGGAGTAACGCGTAATACGCGTGTACGGTAGGTGGTCGTGATGGTGAGTCGATAGTGTCGACGAGTGGAATGAGTCTGACAAGAGCAGCACTGCCACATCCAAGAGCTGCTAAGATCCTGGGCCTTTCGTATTGCTGATGACAGAGACACTGCTGATCGGATTACTAGTCATGATCGATGCTTCAAGTGAAAGCATGGTGGACAGTCATTCTTTTCAAGTCGGTCGCTACAAAGTGAGCGGCGAATATGTCCAGGAGGTTTGGTGTTGATTCGTCTACTAACTCTACAGTGTAGGGTTACACAAAAAAAGTCGGCCAAGTGCCGAGATATAGCCACGTGGGGGCTGTGCAGGACGAACTTTTTGTATGCTGTTATACCCGGAGACCTCCGGGAGGGACAACGCCACAGCTACACACCATCCCCTTCTCGCCTCCTATAGCTGCGCAAATGCAGTCCTGAAGCTTCATACACGAACTATGATACTCCCCGGGTCTTCGGTTCCCGAATTATACAGCGGAAAGCAATTGTTCGGCAAGTCCGATAAGTCCGATTGGCTTATATACTATTCGGATGCCATGCTTCGACCCGCTATCGACGCATTCGCTATTCGGTTCATGCAACCTTCAACACAGGCGAGCTGAGGCCTCAAAAAGGGTCATCGATATCAAGCGTCACTTCTTAGCTGAGTGCACTCGGATGTCAGCTAGCGATGCTCGGATACCCCAGATTCAGCGTATTAGTTTACGATGGCAAGTATGGGTAACCTTTGTCAGCTGAATCTTCTCGAAGGGCAGTCGTAGAGAACAAGCACATGACTTGGTAACCAAGTCCCTCCCCAGCTCAACAGGCACTTTGAACCGAGACATTACGCCTCGAGTAGATTACCTCTCCTATCGATATCAACGCCAGCGTGCCACCGACACCGTGTTTCCTGCTCAGCTTGCCATGTACTGTGGGACACACGTCTCGCCGCGATTCGGTGTCGAGAGTAGGAAAGAAGGCAACCAAGACCCCCAAAGTGTTCCGGTCCCATGGTACGGCCTCGTGGCGGTCTTATCCAGCTCCTGTCGTCCAACGGGATCTGAAGGTGTAGGAAAAGAAGGCAAAAAGTGCTAAGTGATGCTGGATTCGGCTCAAAGAGGAGTCGAGAGAGGCTTCGAGTACCAAGACCAAGGCATCACATTGCGCTGCGTACCTGGCGCCCACAGCGCCCTCTTGTCGATGAATCATCGACAGGGAACCTCCTCCGACAGAAGGCGATTCCTGTAACGGCTTAATGTCCATCCACAGCCAACGGAAGCCCTTGTGTCATCAGGCAAAGACGCCTCGACGGAAGCCCATTCATGCGTATGGCCTATCAGACTTGCGATTCGAGCCTTATCACCAGATCCTCCGGTCATCGAGGTAGTCCGAGCATCTTCCGTTGTATGACCGGCAAGTGTCCTCGCCGAGGGACCAGTGAAGGTCTCCGGTTAATGGGGATGGTGAAAATCTCCGACCCCAGGCCTCGTTATGGTGTCGTCGTCCGTCGATCCTTGATTGCCAAGTTGTATTGTCTCGCTGCCTGGTGATGATAGTATTGATAGACTTGCCAGCCTCATGCAGTGCTGACCGAAGTGTTGCAGCCGGTATACTCTTCCGAAAAACCGTTGACCTTCCGACGCAGGTGACTTCTGTCGGGGACTGTCTTTCATGCTATTGATGAGGCTTACCCAGCCTGTTTGTTGCATCGTGGAGGTATAGGTGTGGATGGCCTAGAATAGCTACCAACCTTCCGGTAAGTGTTAACCCAATGGAAGATACGTGAACATGGTAGACGTGTTTTCGAGTGAAGACGTACGTAGCTTCACTTCATTGGTCAGCCACACTCGAATTCGTGTATGGGGCTCTGTCAACGTGGTCAGCCATCATGACTTTTTCACCGGAAAGGGGATTTCCTAAGGTCCTTCAAGAACCGGCGTTCATCGGCATGGTTGCCTTCCCTTAGCTTCACAACCCTACGTGGAAGGTGTTGTTTTTGTTGTCAGTATGCCTTCGGTTTGTTATGACTATTGGCAGAGAAGAGCGGTGTGTGGGCAATCATGGCTCCATGGGTTAGCTACCAAGGGTACAGTACCTACCTAACTATCCATTTCTAGCGCACGGAAGCAGTTGAGTGTTCCCCGAACAATCGTGATTCGATGAGCAAGCTAGCTGCCAGGGTAAAAAGTAGCGGCTGTGAGTCTTGTCCCGAAACTAAGGTGCCTTGGGTACCGACACAGGCATCGAAGATCAATAGTAGCGCAAGGCAACTGGAAACTGTCTTGCAAACTTGCTCAAGCTTGTTGAATTGGGAAACCCTGTTCATTCATTGGAATGTTTCTGCTTCGGACACCCATCGCCGGTAAGGTGGTCGAACGGATAAGCAAGGGAGTCGTGTCTGTCAAAGCCTTCGGTGAACACAGTCCTAGGCACCTGAATCTCCTGACAGCGGTAAGATCTGCTACCTCAGAATTCCTATCCCGGAGAAAGGGAAACCACTTCGTGAAAGGGGGCCACGAGAGGACACCGAAGGGCATGAATTGCCCGTCGGAGAGTCAACAAGAAACCCCAATTCGGTCCCGAACCAATGTTGTCATCGAGGAGATCCGCAACAACTTCAATAGCATCTGTTAGCGTTAGGGATAAAACCGCTGATAGGCTTGAACGAATAGTTGTCCTTCAGATAGGTAGCGTGAACTTCGTGGCTAGAGTCCATAGGCGTGTAAGTCAGAGTTCGACATTCAAGGTTTGGTATGTAGCTGACTTCAGTCACTTACAAAAGACAGTCCGCAGCCAGGTGCGTAATAGGTGAAAAGAACGTTCGCCGCTGTCAGGTCATGAGTGGGCAGACATGGAAGATATAGATGGCTATCTCCTGATCTCTGCATTCTGCCACTTGACTTTTCTCAGAATCCGCGAAAAAAGACGATTGGGGGCCAAAAAGGATTAAGACCACCACTTCATTCGTTGGTTCCGCCCCCCAAACATCTTATACGAATTCAATTCCGCAGTCCGGCCCCCAACAGAGCGGCCCGTTATGCTCTCATGTTAGATGACGCTTCCCTTTTGAGGGTGCCAAGACATATACCATACCGTCACTACCATGACGTATCATTGAGATTTGAACGCAGTGGATAACCGATTCTGACAGCATCTGATTGTGAATGCATCAAAAAAAAAAAAAAAGGCGAATCGGGTTTCTTCCGTTATGACCCTTTTGACCTTTTTGCTGTTATACCTAACCCCTTGCAAAACCTGGGGCAGCCCGAGGTCGCACACCCGTAAAGGTATGTCTCACTTCTGTTGCCGCAAGAAGGGGGCGACGACACCCGTAACGGGGAATTGATCTTCCTGGATTGCTCTTTTGGGCATTTCAGCCCCCAAAGCCTTGAGGCCCCCAGAGTCTTTCGACTTCGTGATTGTGATTAAGCAAACGATCATCTCAGCCCTCTTGCCTCTCCTGCCTAATGTTTGTGATTAATGGTAGACAATCGCACTTGGCAAGGCAAACGCTATTCAAGACCTATTATCTGATCAACATCCTATCACATGCATTTCAGTCCTCATCACGAGGGATATCTGAAAATGAGGCGCTTGTTCCAAGGGCTAGATCACCTTAAATTGACAAAGGCTGTCCAATCACCACAGTCTTGAAGCAGGGCTGAATCGGAATGAGCGTCTGCTGCGGCTGGTGCCTTCGAAAACGGAAACAGAAAAAGCAAGCGCAAATAAGAGCCGCGGCCACGGCACTTGTCGTTTTCGTCCCAAGGGAGCGGCGGCGCTGAGGCTTCGGTGAGCCTTGTCAGCTGCAAGGGAAGGCGACCATAGCCGACAATCACTGTGATAGAGGCAGCCTTGATGGGCTGGCGATAACCCATTGTGGCGTTTGTGGCCCAACAAGCCGACCTAGCAAGACCTCTAAGGAGGCTTGAAGATGCTTTGTCAACATCAGTCAGACACCTTCGCTGAACAGGCGCGGCTGCGTATGACGATGCAAGCCAACCACATATATAGCGAGAACGGGAGGCACAACCCGTGTTCTCCCTCCCAGGTCTCACATGACTCCGGCCTCGTCCCATATCCGGATAACGGGTTGTACCCGAAAAGGCCACCAAGATCGAAGGCAAAGATAGCCTGCCTGACTTGACCGAAAACCGGCGGCCCGTTGGGCGAGATGGTGGAGAAAGTGCTGTAAGAGGCCGCTGGGCCAGCTTTGTTGTCGCATTAGGTAGCGTTAGGTCGTGATGTGTTCGACGGTTAGGTAAAAACATCGTGGGGCAGTCGCAACGGTACCCATGGATGCCCGAATGCCTTGTCTCGAGCTTGTGTTATGTCACAGCCCGAATGTTTGCTTCGCCAAATGTTCCGTAGAAGCTCGACTGAATTGTTTGCTGAAAGGGAAAGGTTCACCGCCGATATGGGAAGGCTACATCAGGTTTGGAGTGGCCAGCATGAGGTACAGTATCTATCTGGCTGTGCTGCGTAGAGTAGTTAGACCGATCATCATGGGTTTTCCGGGCGTTTAGGTAGACAGACGATGATTCATAAGGCTTTCCGTTCTCGCTTCTTCCAAGTTGAACGGTGAATCATGTCGAACTGTATCAACACCTAGTCAGCCCAAGCCTTGGTTAGCGAGAGCCTTTGATCTCATCTTTGCACTCAATTCGATAGTACCGGGCTCGCCCAACGGTTTGGATTGTGCAGTGAGTGGCTCCTGACCGACTTGGGCAACCCACCTGCTTTCAACCGAAGAGCACGTTGGGGGCTTCAGGCAGCAGGAAGTAACATTACTCATTGCTCAAGCCCAATTGAAGGGGTCGACGAGCGAGATCAAACGAGGCCAGGCCAGCGTGAATTTGATCGAGTGTTTGCCGGAGATGGCAGCCTCAAGGCATACGGTAGTGATTTGAAATGTGGAAGTTTTCAGGCGGCAAGTGTCGAGCTCCGAGGAAAATGATATGCTGCTCAATGTTAGGGCACTAACACTTTTATTCGTTTGCAGGGTGTGGAAGTCTTATACCCGATTCACCCTTAACGGGACGAGCTGAGAGCCAAACCCTACCTAGTGTTACTTACTGTCAGGGCCCTTGCCAGCTAGCAGATAGGGCGATCGTTCACAGTTCTGCCTCGGCTGTATCCCGGAACCGAAAGGAAGACACGAACCAACAAACCTTACCCATATCGATACCATCAATAGCAAACTGAATGACGCCGACAGGCCCAGAGCACCTGGCATACTTGCAACCAGAGTAGGTACACAGCAGGTACTTAAATGGAAGCTTGAGTATGTTTCCAAGAGGCTCAAAGATTCGAAACGGAAGGTTCCGCCAAGCATGCAACAGGCCACAGGAGGCTCTGAGGGAGCTGGAAAACGGCAGCAAGCTCTGTGTGCATCTACACAAGCCGACCACCTCCGATGAGTACAATCAAGACGTGCCATCTGAGCTCAATTAATGATTCTCGGTTCATTAATGCCACTTTCCCTTCGGTGAGGAAGTGGTTGAAAGCTGAGGAGGAAGGAAGTGTTCTTTGTTGAGAAATGCTCACAAGATGGGGGCCGCAGAGCCGCATGCTGGTGCGCGGACCAACATTCCAGATTTGGGCGGAAGTGGTTCGCCCGCGAGGCAACCTTCTGGCTCTCGGCGACCCACACACCGAGCAACCCTTCTTGGACAGGGTGTGTCTGTACACAAACTACGTACCTACGTTAGGTACTTCGACGAGACTATACTAGTCGCGTTCGACCTACCTACCGCTGGTTGTCCGGCTATAAGGTTAATGAAAAACCCATCGGCATCAATCCTGTCGACTTTGCGATAAAGAAACAACTGTTTTACGCTCATCTGGATCGTCTTGGTTTACTTCACATTTATGCCTCAACTTGCTGCACCAGGGTCGCTCGCTTGTTATGCCTGCTGGTAACACGCAACGCTGGTAAACTTGGCTGTCACTACGTTGCTGGCCCCAGCCTCTATCGAGGAACCCAAAGACACTCTACCTATCTTTTTTATGGGACTTTACCTTTCTACACACACCTCCCTCAACCTATTGCCACCCCGCTCTTCTCGACGACAACACCCCCGGCAAGCTGCCACCGGTCGACTTACCAACAAAAGTCGCTCACAACCACCTCTAGCAGCTTTCGAACCCCCCTAGGAAGCTTCTTTGGAGGATACACCACTCAGTACTAATATTCTTGTGCACGGGCACGGATCTTGAGAACCTCTGGTGCATCACCCAAAGGTCACATCTCTTGACACCGGTTTGCCTGATTCACGGGTAGCACTTACGTCTGACGAGGCACCCAACGCCGCACTCGCACACGAACACGCCCACACGACAAGCCTGCCCGTCATGTCCTCCCAAAAGCCCCAGGTCGACATCGGACAAGGCTTTGTCAACTACCTAAGAAAACAAGCACGATCTAGGCAGAAGCCGGCCGTTTGTAGTCTTTGCAATTTAGACCTCCCATCAGTCACCGATCACGTGCAGTTTGAGACTCACATCAAATCTGTTCATGCCCAACTGTATAACAGCAAGACATCAGATAAGGAAAAAGAGGACTGGCTAAATGCGCAGTGGAAGGCATCTCAGCCTACAAATATAAGTGAAAGGTTGGTCACTTTCCTCTCATATCCCCCTGATCCTCCCTCCCCAATACAGGGATTTGTACTCACATTTAGCCATGCATCACATCAGAAACCCAGGTATAGACGTTAGTTCTAAATCCGGAAAGGCAGCTCCTCCCGGAGACACCAACCGGCCGTCGAACTGGGGAAGAAATGTCGGCCAAGATTCGGGCAATGTGGCGCAGGCGCAACCAGACCGTGCTTTCCGAACAAAGAGTCCTTCTCCCAGCAACAAAAGGGAGAGCTCTCGTAGCCAGTCTCCCCCCAAGCGCTCCAAAACTTCTGGTCGTCAGGGAGCAAGTGGGATGACGGACGATGCGCGTGCGGAGTTTGACCGAGGACCAACTCAAAAGGGAATGCTGTGGGATCCCCAAAATGATACAACTCGGACTCGAACTCAGCCATACGACAAGTCGAACGTTGCCACAAGCCATAAACTACCTTTAGCTGCTTCGCAGGCAAAGTCCCGCCGCCAGAGTCAACAATCCCAAAACACGCCCAGTCGAACCCTTGCTCAGTCTGAAGATATGTCGATTGGGTTCCTCAAACAGCCCGAAACACGCGCTATTTCCCAGGAGCAGCTTGTCACCGAGGTCAAGGGCATCTATGCTGGCCTCGTTATGGTCGAGAGCAAATGCATCGAGGTCGACAACGCCCAGAATGCCGAGACAGATCCGGCCAACAAGCCCATCAACCTTGAGCAATGGCAGGCCTTAATCGCCCTACACCGCACTTTACTTCACGAGCATCACGATTTCTTCCTGGCTTCTCAACACCCGTCTGCGAGTCCGGCCTTGAGGCGATTGGCCGCCAAGTACGCGATGCCGGCCCGAATGTGGAGGCACGGGATCCACAGCTTCCTCGAATTGCTGAGACACCGTCTCCCTGGGAGTCTCGAACACATGCTCACGTTTATTTATCTTGCATACTCGATGATGGCCTTGCTATACGAGACTGTGCCTGCTTTTGAAGAGACGTGGATTGAGTGTCTCGGGGATCTGAGCCGTTATCGGATGGCCATCGAGGAGGGCAATCTCCGTGACCGAGAGATTTGGACTGGGGTTAGTCGGGATTGGTACTCTAAGGCTTCCGATAAGTCTCCCACCACCGGGCGCCTCTATCACCATCTCGCCATTCTTTCTCGACCCAACGCGGTGCAGCAACTTTACTATTACGCCAAATCCCTCTGTGTTGCAATCCCCTTCAACTCGGCTCGTGACAGCATCATGACGCTTTTCGACCCTGTTTTGGGTCCCGATTCAAGTCGTCACTCAAGACTGCATCATATTGACCTTGCATTCGTTCAGACCCACGGCGTCATGTTTAGTGGCAAGTCTCAGGACAAGCTGGAGCATTATATGGAGAATTTCTTGAAGCCCCTTGATAACCACATTCAGGTTTCAGGATACCAGTGGCGGGAGCCTGGGTATGTGAAATCGGTGCCTTTTCTTTTTCAGAGTTTCCAGTTCTAACGTCAGACAGATACCACATTGCTATTGCGAACTGCTGTGCCATTATCGGTTGGGGTAATGAAAAGAACCCAGTTTACCGAGCCATCAAAGCAAAAGCAAGCGTCAGTGATGAGTCCCGTGACCAAACCATGACTGGCACCGAGGGAGCGGAACCAGATCTGCAACTCGTAACAGCTCTGAGATTGGCCAACAGGACTCATGATGTCGTCTTTAGACAACAGGATGACCTAAATGTGGTTCCATATCTCCATGCCACTCTTGCATTTGTCTACCATATAATCTCTTTACCAGAGGCCATAGTCCACTTTGCACCAGAGTTTCCCTGGCGACTGGTGTCTTACCAGCTGAACTCCTTGCTTCGGGATTACTCCGCATATGACCGATTTGAGAGCGATCAGTTTCCCAGACCGGAGAACGAAGAGGTTCCCCGTCCTCTGCCCGAGGACTTTGCCATGCGCGGCCTTCTGTGGGTTGAGAGGTATTTCCCCAGCGACTGGTTCTCGGAAGACAAAATCATCGACGATGAGAAGTATTTCGAATCGGCTTCCCTCTTCGACGAAAGAATCACACGGGTTCTGTACTTGGGTTATAGGATTGCCATGGAGGGAGAGGGCAAATGGCTTCAATACGACTCCAAGACTCATCGGTTCGGGGTGCACCCGCAGTATGAGCTGGAGTCTCAGAGAGTAGGCAATGACTACGGTGAGCTGCCTGACGCGGCCGCCCACCCTTGATCAGCTGCGAGCGTGGGTGCACTACCGGCAACGAGTGCATTCAAAATCATTCATATATACGTTACATGTCAAGTTGCGAACGTCAGGGAGTCTGGGACAGGTGAGCCGCCAGGGTTTCCTCTCTTTTGTCAATTTCCTTCAGACATTCTCATTGCTTTCAGCGTACAAATAGACTGGGAAATTGCTTTTGATATCTCTTTCCCACATGTATATCAGCGATCGAGGTATTCAAGTGTGTACGGTCCTGGGTTTCACTTGGGTGAAATCCAGAGAACATGTGTGTTCAAGGTTGCCATTTTGGCCCTTGAGTGTAACTGTGTAGTAGTGTAATTCTTAAAAAAAACAGTAATACTATTCAAGAAGCTTGTAGGAGTTCTGTGTAAGCAAATCACGCTGTGTCGATGAATTTGCAGGTAACAAGCGTTATCAGGAGAAAAGATCGTGAACATCGGAACAAGCGTAGATGTTTGATACGTAAGGCTTTGAGCGAAGCAGCACATGTCATTGGACAAGGCGACAATGACAGAACGAAAGTAAATCTCAAGACGACGACGGGAATGTACTTTTGATTTTCATTGGTTTAAATTCTCCGCAGAATAACACAGAGTACACACCTTTCAGGGGCTTCAGCTCAATGATCACCACGGTACACAGTTAACTCAGCTCAGGGGTTTGTTTACTTCGCTCCGGATCTAGTATCCAGCGCCACAGAGTAACAGTAGCACGATGTTTTCTTTTAGACCCCACGTGTGAGCCAGACCCCTAGAAACGAACCCCTAGAAGCCAAGCAAGTGCTCAAAAATTTCAATTTCTCTTTTATCCAACAAGATAGCAATTTCCGGATCTAGGCACCCCTAGTCGGTTGCCTTACGACACGATCCATCGCTACGCGGGAATTTGGAACCAGGGAGGTATTCCGATGCTTCCGGTGCAGCGGTGCTCAAAACTTCAAAGACATCATGAGGAAAACATCACGAACAGCATCATGAACGCCTGGTCTGTGCCGTTGCGTTCGGTAGCAAGCCACTTTGTAAGGCAAACACAAAAGGGAGCAGGGGCAGAAAATTACGACAGACCCAGAAACCTCATATCCCAGGGATCCGGTTCTCACTATTGAGTTTGGGAAACTGCGCCGCAGCCACGTTCCTCCCTTCATTGCGTTGGGTCATACCTGCCAATCTAGTGAGATATAGGTCTGAAACTCCACAGGCAACAGCAATGCGGCACTTTGGAAAGATCGACGATGCCTTGATACCGAAAAGAGTCGGAGTCCGAACAAACCGACCGACTGGTGAAAGGCGCGAAACATCATCGCCGTCACGGATGAGTTGCGCCTTATTGGCCCTGTCCAGTCAGTGTTCGGATATCTTCAGTCAATCTGAATCGCATAAACGTTTCACAAAGCTTACGACTCAACCTCGACACTAACTCCCTGGGCCACGATGCCACTCGCCAACAACCTCCAAATCTGACACGAGGATCATCAAGGATCATAAGCCAAGTGTAAGATCATCATCCAAGCCCCCGAGTGGTACGCGTTGCTCAATTTGTCTCAGCGTTCTCCTCGAGTAACCAAGAAAAAAAGAAGGCGACCACGCTAAGAA
>RANY01000426.1:0-29183 GCA_009805235.1 Neurospora pannonica FGSC 7221
GCGACATGGCCCGCACCGACGGCGTGGGCGGCGGCGACGTCTGGATGCCAATGTCCCGGTGGAACATCTCGGTCGGGTCCTCGTACGTGCTCATGTTGTCGTCGTCATAGTCGTCCTTGTAGCGGCCGGCTCGGCCGTCCGACGCCTTGTACCCCGGAGGCAGCTCCGACACGGTCTGCTCGAGCTTCTCGACCAGTCGGTCCAGGTTGTCCTTGACGTTGTCGTGAAAGTCGACGCGGGCCTCGGTGAGCTGGTTGACCATGGGCTCGACAACGTACTTGTTGGCGCCGTAAACGAGGGCAGCGATACCGCTGAAGGCGTAGACCGTGTTAAGGACGCCGTTCATGGTTATTAGCGGCGGCGCGCGGTGGGTTTCGGCCATGAACTCGGGGTAGGTGATGATAGGCACATGTTGTTCTTTTGTCTTGGGGAGGGTGGTTGTGGTTGTTATCGCAGCAGCCACCTTTGACGAAGCGGACGATGACGATTCGTTGGTGATGGGGATTTCTCTCAGCTGTAGATGTCCATGTCAGCAGCTTATCTTTGGAAACATTGGGATACAAATGTAACTTGCATCTGATTGCGCCCGAATCCAGTCCTCCTTAAGCAGTTCGTCGATGTCGCTCTGAGAGATGCCCTTGCTCCTCAGAAAGGCGGCCTTGCGCTCTGTTGTCTCCTTTTGCACCTGCGCATCCTGGAGGAATATCCTGGCTTGTTCGAGGGAGACCGACACTTTTGGTGCTTCTGGAGAGGTTTGAGCTGCCGGTTGGGATTCTGAGGATGTCGATGTTGACGGGGCCTGAGCCTGAGCCTGGGATGTGTTGTTGTCGGCTGCCGCTTTCTCCCACGCCAGGGTGTCGGCACCCTTGGGTTCTTCGGAATCGCCCATGGCGGTGGAGTTGAAATGACCGGATTCGATTCTTGGAACTGTGTGTACGATGGATATGATGCTTCTCCAAGCAATCTGGACGGTTCAGCGAGGACTAGAAGACGGCGATGAATGAATGGACGGATACGGGTTCGCGATGTTGATGGCTGGCGGCTGGGAACTTTGGTCTTTCAGCGCCTCCAGCCGTGGTTGTTGTCTCCTGTTACCGAGGCATGGGTGTCGCTATTGGGTGCTGTTGGTCTGAGCTTTTTCAGCTGGACTCCAGCGGTAGGCTCAGGGGTTGAATGCAGAGACCCACCTCCCCGGCAAAGGCCGAGCCCACTGACCATCCACTGGACCTGCGGCCAGGCGGGACCGACGGGGACTGTGGGTGGAGACAGCCAACATCACGGTCGCGACTTGTCGACGTGAAGTCGGAAGCTGGAAACAGCCTTGAAGACGAGGCTCCGGCTGGATATTTCGAGATTGGAACACCACGATACTCTTTTCTTTCCCTATACTTCATACTTTGTCTTGAGCTCTGATACCCACCATTGATTGAGTCTCCTGAACCCCAACGATTTTGCAATCCCTTCGATTCGCCCTCCTCGCAGAGACGTTCTTACTCCGGCTTCAAGTTGAGCTTTACGACTCCGCCAATCCTCTGTCACATCCTCTAATTCAGCGCCAACCATAGACCTAGACCCGCCACTACCATCACAGCAGGTAGCGTTGCTAGATTCTTAGATAGGATACGCCAACAAAGACGTTACTGTCCGTTTCTGAAACGTCAACCTTCTGAAAGAGAATCGCCACCCTCATCGTCAACACTTGATTTCGGAAGATAGTCAGCAGGGCCAACAGCTCGCAGGCCTTATTTCCGTCAATCCGACTCGGCTTTGGTCGTAACTCGACTGCGTATTTTTGAATCTCATCGTAAGTACAGTGAATCGTTTATACACGCGACATGTTTCTTTTGGTTGGTCTCTTTTGTATCGATCATGGGTTGGAAGCCGAGTCGAGGGAGGGTCGAGGACGAGGATGAGGATGAAAACGATATCGTGTCTGGAAGGCATGGTCAGTACAGTACGCCAGTCAAAATTGGGGAGATATGAGGGTGCTTATCAAAAACAAGCAAAGGGAGAACCCAAGAGACAATCGAGATGTCGCAAACGACACAATAAAGACTGTGTGGTTCCAACAAGGTTTCCCGACCTGTTTCCATCCAACGAGGCGAGACACTGGAGTCATCCTTGTGAAACCGACAGTCTGGTTCTGGCCCAATGTCAGGGCAACTCCGATGCGCCTTGTCCGCAAAACGGCAAAGGCTGGGCCAAGAGGGAGCAAAGAAGAAGCGAGGCGACGTCAATATCCGTCTTAGTCGTGCTTGCTGCACAGTCATGTTGCATGACAAGGCTTATCGACCCAAACGACAACGGCGGCACCATCCAACAACAACAACCCACAAACCAAAGGGAGGGGGCTATGACCAGACGGGACCTCACTTCACCCCATGCAAGCAACACCCAACAGCACCTCCCAAAAGACACAAACACCAAACCGCCAACTTTCACATCCCACCTCCTTCGCCAGCCAAAAAGTCTTCCCAGCTTCGCCTTTCTACCAAATCAGCAAATCATAGCGACATACAACTATCAAAGAACACAAACCGTTGCATATCTAGTCAAGGTCTTGGGGGTTCAAGGCGCCCCCTCACGTGTGCTCAAAGGAACCAACAGCGGGTTCGAGAATCCATAACCACCAAAACTCTTCCGGCTTGTCGAACGTCACCTGGGCCAGTTCAAACCAAGACATAACAAACGTCGCCGACACATCGCCCAGAAGCGCCAGCACCGGTCATCAGCCTCCTAGCACCGACTTTGCCCACCTCGCCTCATCCCGCCTCGACACATCTCATTTGCTCGTTCCCCTCGGCCTCAGACGATACTCTTTTCATACAACATCACCCTATCCCGACTATCCTACCATCACTAGATAGACCACACCTCCACACCAGCAGTCATGTCTTCACGTCCGCGCCGCTCAGCGGCCCAGCGCGCTACGGCTTTGATAACTGATCTAATCCATTCCGATAGAGTAACCCCCGAACGCACCATGTCATCATCCCGATCAACCACTACGCGCCGCCCGCCTTCGTCTCCAGCCAGTAGCAGGAGTGATGCCAACGGCCACAACATGTTGACCGTTAAGGTGCCGTCCAACAAGCTACGAGAGGCCATGAGCGGCAACTCCAGCTCCGGCATTGCGGCTAGTAGGCGTAACAGGCCAGGGGCCAAGAAGAGCTACGTTGTGGAGAGCAGCGAGGACGAGGACGAGGAGATGGAGGAGGAGGACGACGATGAGGAAGTAGAAGAGGCGGATGAGATTGAAGTTAGTAACAACGCGCCCATCTTGAATGACGACGAAGATGATGAGGAAGAGGAGGAGGAAGATGATGATGAGGACGAGGATATGGACGTCGACGAAGATGGTGATGTCGACATGGACGATACACCTGCTCCGCCTACCATTACGGTTTCCAAGGCTCAAGCGACGACATCACCCAACAAAGCGAAAGCGACAGCAAAGGCGCCCTCGAGCTCCCCGACGACGATCAAGGCTGCCCCCAAGACAAATTACTACGATGACGACGACGACGATGACGAACTCAGCGAGCTTGAGAGCGAACCTGAAGACCCAGAACTAGAGGACATGGCTGTAGCTGAGGACGATGCGGAGGAAGCCGAGGAGGAAGAGGACGAAGACATGGATGCCGAGGGCGACGAAATTGAGGTCGCCGAGGATGACGCTGAAGCGGAGGAAGTCGAGCTGGATAGCGATGAGGAGGGCGGCAGTCGCGGCGGCACGCCGGATATCTCCAAGATGACGGCTCGTCAGCGAGCCAAGGTTGGCGTTGCGTCGCACGAGTACATGAAGCTCTCGGACGAAGTTCAAGCCAAGAAGGTATTCACGGCTGAGGAGCTGTCGATGAGAAGGGCGGAGATGGCTCGCCGCAGGAGAAACCTCAGTGAGAAGCGTAACGAGGAGGTGAAGGTAAGCAGCTTCTTTATTTTTCTTTAGCCACGTAAACTGCACACTTACTCACTACGCATCGCGCGCTACAGATGGAAACGATCAACAAGCTTCTGAAGAAGCAAGCGCCCAAGACCAACCGCAAAGCCGCCCTTCTGAACGGCGACGAGACTCTGGCAGGCGATGCCGAGCCGCCCAAGGCTGACCCCACCTTTGTCCGCTGGATCAACAACAAGTCCGGAAGCAGGATTGCCGTGCCCGAAGATATGTTGGCTGGTCCCGTCGGCCAGGTGTTTACTGGGGGAGTGAAGAGGAAGACGGTTGAGGAGGTTGCCTGAAGTTGTGTCCGACGTGGGTAGTTTTATTTCTGGGCTTATCTGTCGGCAGTTTGTATCATCAGAGGAGGGACTAGGCGCTCGGTTTTGTTCATCGGGAAGTGGCAGGGAGAATGATCACATTGGAAGTGGGCGAAAAAGATTTTAGAACACATAGGTCGAAGGCCATAGTTATAGGCTACAGAATCAACAATGGTATTTCTCTCACCGGTCGCTGCTTCCACCTTGACTGTCTACGCAGACCTGTAAGAGTAATCATCTACTCGTCAAGACTGGAAGCGCCCGTGTCTGACCCCAGGCTTGCCTGATGTCAGATTGGCACCACTACGCCAAACCAGCAAAATTGGAGCTCCGACCTAGTCGGAGTAGTGGCTCAACCAGCCAACCTATATTCTGACACCTGTTCGGCCTTTCTAGCCTGACGGGTAATGCCTAGCCTCGCCAAATACCTAGCCCAGCGAAACTGTGAGGACTTGGCCGATGCTTTTGCTAAGGCCTCCATACATGCGTTAACAACCGGTTGCTCTTCGTCACAACAAAAACGTCGACCCGACCCACCGAACAACCGTCGCTGTTCTCACCATTCACTACCAGACCGCTCACCAATATTACCGCTCGTTCTTCCGTTTGTGCACACCAGAATGCGATTACATCACTGAATCGTTTGGCTTCCAGAACCGCTCGCCCGGGCTTCAACACCTCAGCAACAGCCAATGGCCTCTTATAGAGCCGCAACCACATCATTTTCTCGTCGAGGCATCATATCTCATAAAAAATATTTCATGTTTCGTCAGACTCTCCCGCTGTAGCAGGGACCCAGGTTACCAGCTTAGTATGGAATTTCTTTTGCCCTTTTTTTTTCCATCTCTTCCTTCTCCCATCAAGAAAACATCAGAGTCTCATCGAGACAGCAGGCCGACACTCAGAATACGGCCGGCTCATCCACAAGCCGGTATTTCTTTATGTCTGCCCCGTCCTGCCCGTATCGATACCACACAGCCGCTCTCCTCCCAGGTAGCCCAAGTTGGGAATGGCCTCATCGAACCCGCCGGCTGTTTTGGCTGCAACAAGTGTTGTGGCTAGTGTGTGGCGGGAGTGTGGCTTGCGCGTCAGCGACAACGACAATCGAGCTGCCTGCGCGCCCCAGCTAGCCACACAAGAAATTCGGTCATACAAACACAAGCAACATTCACCAAGAACACTCGTCTTTCAATTTTCTATCGGGCTTTCTTCGACTTTTCCTTTACCTCGAAACAGTGTTCAAGAACCCCAAATGCAACCCTATCTACTTTTTGTCCCATCCTTTCTTGGGTTGCACTGGCCACCGGCTAGCCTTGCATCCTGACTTTCCATCAATGTGTTTTGCTCTTTATTCTGTACACCCCGCTGGTGTAAGTTGACGACACTGCAGTACGATACCGTATCGCCATGCCTCACCTCACCTCGCCTCACCTCTGCCTCTTGCCAGCAGCACATCGAATAAACTGCAATATGACTAATCGCTCTGTCTCCGGAATCATGCCCGTCCACACGGGCCATGAAGCCTTTCTCCAACCTGTAAGTCACCGTGGCCACACGCCCCATGAGAGGGGTCCAACTTTTGCACTTGGGCAGCCCCGATGGTACCGTCTTCCTCATTGATGATATCGCGATAACACTTTTGGCGTTGAACCACTCGGGGTCCTGATACTTACATAAACGCTCTCAAGACACCCCCAACAATACCTTACCCCCCGCCCTCGATCCGTGGTCGGCGGAGGGAGCAAGCCGCTTGACTGGGCTTAAGCCAACCCTTCCCTTCTCTCGAGTCCTTCAGGCCCTCTTCCCCCCCAGAAGTATCTGACCCGCTCTGGTCTCCGATCGGCGGAGGGAGCAAGCCACCCGACTGGGCCCAAGCCACAGTTTCCCATCTCTCGAGTCCTTCAGGCCATCATCTTCCATCGCTCCAGGGCGTTCAGGGCACTCTCTGACGACTCCCAGTGCTGAAAGCCAGCACCCTTCACCTGGCCGATGGATACACGTATGAGACCGTCACGGTCTCTGTCGGAAGGTCAGTTACTCTCCTGATGTTACACTAACAGAGGTGCTCCTCAACCTCAGCACTTCCAGATATCTCGAGGAACAGCCGCCAACATGGCCTTCCGGTGAGTTTAAACAAATGGACCGACGTCCAGGCACCTGGCTGAAGCCGTTACAGACCTTGTCGTGGCGAAGTTTCCTGCCGCGAGCTTTCGTAACCGTATGTATCACCATATTAAACACCTAGGGCGGTTGTTAGCATACTCACCAGTCTTAGCATGCTTTCCTAACAGTTCAGGGGCCACCGCCATCCTGCCAGCAAGGGCCTCACGCCGACTTTGGCCCAAACCGACCCCGATCGCAACCGGACCGACGACAACGATCTAAGACGTTCGAAACGCCCATCATCAAAACCTCTTTCAAGACCTTTGGAGGTTGTTAAGGGACATCGAGTTACGCTCGAGAACCTGATCACCGCCGCCATTCCGAAATCTCATTAGATGGACATGATAACTGATTGTCAAAGACTCCCTTCGACCCATCCTCTCTTTCTGACAACCTCTCTAGTGCTTTACGGGCTCCCTCATCGTTTACCGATCTCGGCGGAGAGAACACCTCGTCTCACACAACCCCCCTCGACGGTCGGGAGCGCATGACGCTGGCCAGCGAAGACGATCCATGATATCTCGACTTCAAGACCTCCAACCAACGGGGGATTGCTGCAAAATGCAAATGATTAGAAAGGGTCCTCCCATGCCCCAACAATGACCACGACCGTCTTTATCTGCTTTCCGAGCTATCACGACGAGATACGGCCCTACGACAGCGAGCTACACAGCATCTTTGGCGTGTCCCCTAGCTAGTCCCTGCCAGCTGGAGATTCATGGCTCTACAGACCGCCGACAGCCGTCCGCCCTCGACACCTGGTGTCTCTCTAACCCTGACCGACCCACCTGGAAAGGGGGCACATCCCACCCAGCATTGTCGACAGTGAAGCGCATAGCGGTGACCTGCAAAGATTATCGGCGAAACAACCACTTCAACCTTTCGCCAGCAACGAATAGAAGGCTGAACAAACCGAGAACACTCCATCAGTCTTTGAACCATCGCGGCGATCACGGCCGTCTTTTATCCGCTCCAAACAACCAGCCGAACATAGAGAGTTTCAAAACCGCTCCGGCACGACGTCAGCTAGCATCTGCCCACAGGAGAACTCTACTTCTCTACCTGTCACCGGCGCCTGGGACCCACTGTCTCTCTAACTAGCGACGATGATCTCTACAACAAACCAGCCATAGCTGTGGAGGATTTGAGTAGCGGATCTTTTTTGTCGTATGGGGGACAGCTCAAGGACCTCTCTGCTCGTCAAACGACCGCCATTTTTCAGAAAAAGAAGCTTTCCCGGACGCCTGCTCGCGACGTAGATGTTTGGGCTGTGGAGTAAAGTTGGCATGATGCGGAGAGCCGGTCTTCGTGGGGGCCTGCCGTCCCATGGCTGCGGTCTCTTCTCAGAGGTATGATTGCTTCGACTACGGGATTGACTGTTGATTCTAGCTCAAATCTGTTTTGCTCTTGATGTCTTCACAAGCTGCTGTCATCCGAAGCAGTTTCGTGTAGTTTAGACTAGTGCATCTTAAGACTTAGAGGTTGAATAAGACAAGATCTTCTTGCGCACGAGAAACCATGTGATGCTCAAGTGTCATGCCCGCTGTGGCACCGTTGAGCAGTAGGCTGATATGTAGCTTCGTAGACAGGTCCTGTTGGATCTTTGCTTCCCGAATGTACAAAACAACGTCAGGTCGTGACTAAAACATCTGACACTCGCGGGTATCACCACCATTGTCGGYGAAAATGGTCCAAAAACGTGGTTTTCGAACCCAGCTCCTCTGGCAGTCTTCCATTCCGCTCCTTGAATGCGAAAACCGGCTTTTACTGCTCGTGAATGCTGTGCAAAGCAGTGCTCAGGGATTTCTCGACTGTGCTCGATGGTGACCGCTCGCCGACCATAGTGGCCCAGCACAACACCACGGAACATCGCCACGGATCATGTTTTGACAGGTGCTTGCATTAACAGCTGGTCTCGGCGCTGACAGCATTTTTTCTTCGTTATGGCGGTCCAGAGCTTCGTTGTCGCGGTCCGGGCGTTGGTCGCAAAAATATCGTCGTCTGATGCGGGTCGTGTTTTTGGCGGCGGCGAGGTCGGGGAAACCACTTGCGCCTGCCTTAACGTCGGATTTGGTGAGAGCGACTGCTGAAGGCGTGGACAACTGTGTTTTTGGTTTCTGAGATGATTTGGCAAGTTTTGCTTGTGCTCCGATGTTCTGGTGTAAATCAGTACCTCGCAGACTGATAATGGTGATATGTGCACATTTCCCCGGAAACGATTTTTTGTAGCGTGCGGGAGTTTATACATTGTGTTTTCACAATCCTTTTCCTCTCCAGTGCTTTCGGTTTTCACACTTTCTACCGTTGGTTATGTGCTTAGCAGATGTTCCCCGAGGTAAGAACAGATATCGATGGTCGGTTCCTTGTTCCCAACGTGCTACAAAAAATTCAATAAATGGTCGCAACTTCCACCAACGATGCAGAACAAGAATAGGACGTACTACGTGAACAACCGGGAAATCTTGGTGGTTGTTAAATCAAGTTACTACATCGCTCCCTGGTGATCCAAAGTTCTTTAATTCGTCCTTACTGTGCCTATGCTGTACTATGGTTGGTGAAAAAAAGTCATTGCATGTCAGGTCGACGCCGACGACATGATCCTACGCATCCTCGGGACCTTTCAATCGTTCATCCGTCATGTCTTACGTTTGGTACGTCCAGGTACTGTTATCTTTCGTAATGAATCACTATCGTGACTAACTAAATCTCATTGCTTCACCCCAAAAAGGCAGTTTGGGTGTAAATTACCGTTTGTGGCATGTTCTGATAGTGGGTCTCGTGGCTGTCCAGGTCCGATGGAGCGACCCTCCTCCCCGTGCCCGCCCTTGAAGCATCCTACGACACTACCAGCAGCTTGTCAACATCGAAAAGCTCACGGATGATGCTGGTCTCAGGTGCGCGCTTGATGCAGAAAGCCTGTAGAAAACTCGGTTTCTTGTGCCGGTAGCTTCTTGCCCGTGCTGATGTGCCGACCCAGCCGGCGATTTCCCATCTCTAGACCCCCCAAAACGTCTAGAGCAGCTGTAGACCTATTGCTTTAAGGTAGATAGGGGTCTCTACAGTGCTCATACCGATGCCATTCCGGCCACCCCTACTCTCAGCCTTTAACACGTTTCTTAGAGGTAGCCTACTGCCCATCCAGCTCGGCCCTGATCCTCACCCCCTTAACACCTCGTTGTCGCTCGAGGCCAAACCCCCATACCTTATCGCAACCCCTTTTCGCCCATTTACAACTGCCTCACCATCGCCAACCGCCTCGACGGCTTTCAGATAGGACCGGGCATACATCCGCAGCCTCCTTATCCTCCTGCTCGGGCATCCAAATTACGTGCTCGGCGCCGACGCGCCTCATCAGGATTTCTGGATTCCGCATCAACACATGGAAACCAAAAGAAACGTGGTGTTTTCCCCCCATACTTGCTATCCGCATATGAACACATTCAGACCCATCAAAACACAACACAGCGTCCCTTTCTTCCATCAAAGTGCCATGATATTCATCTCCCACTCGTAGGCTTCCTTCTCCCGAACTTCTTGCATGTTGTTTCCTCGCGAGAAGCATGATGTCTCGTCTTTCTTGCCGATCGAGCTGATAAGAGGTCCAACCACGCCCCCTTCCGCATTATCACGGAGTTTTTGAACCGGCAAGACTCATCACCTCTTGCATTTGCCTTTATCTACAACTTGTTTTCTCTGCGCAGAGCCTACATATTCCCGATCTCGACATGAGGGTTTCGTAGTCCTTGATGTTGTAAGCTGGCAACATGTGATTACTAGGAAGGGTATTTATTCTCGCCCCTCTTGGATGTTTCTCCCCTTCTTTTCTTTTCTTTTCTTCTTCTCCATCCGGCTTCGAACTTGGGTTTCAAAGGCCTGATTTGTTATTGAGTATCTTTCAATAGCATAACGAAGCTACCTCTACCAACTCCTGTGCTTGTTGAGCTTTGATCTATTATCACATCTGTCATTCATCACCAACCTCATCGTTGTCTTCGGTCTCGGAACATCGAGCTATCTACGTCGAACCAACAAACACTGCCCTTCATCGACGGAACAACCCCTTTTCGTGTTGTCAAGCATTACCAAGCTCCTACTCTCGTCGCTCATCAGACATTACTTGTCTTCGGTCGCGGAACATCGAGACATCTCCATCGACCTACCTACACCAACATATCGACATCGAGCTATCCACATCGAGCTATATACATCGAGCTATCTACGTCAAACCGACAAACACGACCCTTCACCATTACCACACGACAACACGTTTCGTTCTCTCAAGATTTTTGCTTCGATCATTGGTCATCGGTCGACGGCTGCCAGTCGTCAATAGTTACCAGTCAATATCTCCACATAGCAGGTAAGCAAGAGCCTGAGGTTAACCATTCACCGTGATAGCTTCAACCTTTGAAACCTTTTGTGTGGGCCATTAAGGTCCTATGCTTATTGTTATTGCTTTTGCCCGCTATTGTCCCGTGTTTTTGCACCTGCAACCTTGGAGGTCCCCTCAGGTTTGCATAGCTTGAGTGAATGCCAGTTTAATGCCACTCATTGCCATCATTGCTTTCGTCGTGTGTTATGCGTCTTTTCTCCCTTCGCTCTGTCTCCTGTCGAGTCGACTCGAGCCGATCGGTTCTCTCGCAACACCTATCCCCTATTTCCACTCGGATGATAGCACGGCTATCGTTTGTTGTCTGCACGCGGATGATACACCACTCCCTTATTTGACGGCAACGACGACGACGACAACGGCATGCGTGTTGTTGATCAACTCGAAGTCCTGGTTGGCAGTTGCTTCATCAACACTGCCGCCGCCGTTATCCTTACCCCTTGAGCTTGCCTTCCTCGTTGGTTTCTTCTTGTTCTTCTTCTTCTTCTGGTGATGGGTTTTCCTTTGCCCTTCTCTTTCTTCCTGCTAGGACCGACACCTCGCTTTCCGTGGCCATCTCTGGTTGCTAACGCTTGGTTTACCTTCTTTACGGATCTTGAGAATCATCATCATCATCATGTCTTCGCCTTCAGAAGATTGGCGAGATGAGGCTCATGCTGAATGGCTTGCTCTTCAACAAGTCTCCGTACGGAATGTCGCGAAGGAAGAGGAAACCACAACGCCGGAGCAGAAGGCCCAAAAGGAGGCAAGGCGTCTTGCGTGGTTAGCAGAGAGGGATGCGAACGACGCGGCGAAGAAGACACCCAAGGCGCGCAAGGCACGCAAGGCACCCAAGCCCCCCCAAGCCCCCAAGAAAGAGACCAGCCGGAAGAGAAAGAGACCCACCGATGATCCGGAGAACGGTGAAGGACAGGCAACAACAACTTCCTCCAATAATCCGGAGGACGGTCCTCCAAAGAAGCGGAGTCCGGGGAGGCCGAAGGGCAGCAGGAACAAGCCGAAACCCGTACAACAGCAAGCGCTGGCTGAAACACAACAACAGCCGACGCCACCTCAAGAGCCTTCGCAGGTCGACCAGCAGGGCAACGTTAACGGCCACACGGGCTCCTCACTTTCTCCTATTTCTCTTCCTCCCAGTCCCTCGCCCCTACAGGAGAGAGGACCGGAAGGGCCGCTCAATAACCCCCCAGCGGCCCAGACCGAGGCATCACAGCAGCAGCCGCCGTCGCAGGCATCCACCGATTACTTTCGACAGGCTCTCGAGGCGGTGAGCCGCGCGAGAAAAGCCTCGCCTCCTTCTTCCTCTTCTCTTCTTACCCCTCCATCAGAGAAGGCATCGGTGGCCTCCGCCCAGGTGCAGGCTCAGAGCGAGCCGATGCCTGACAGCGTGGAACGTGATCAAGATCAGGACCAGAACGACGACGTCGAGGACGAGGACAAATTACTCGAGGCGTTTGAGAGCCTTGAGGATGAGGACGACCTGTTTGGCTACACATTTGTGGACAACCATACCACCACTGAAGTCCAACACGATCCTCTAGAAGCTGCCACTTCTGCCACTTCGGGGGCCGCCTTTGAAAATGCCTCCGGGACCGCCAGCTCCGCTACTTCTAGCACTACCACTCCCTCAACTGTCGTTTCTGGTCCTGGCTCTGGCTCTGGTTCGGGTGCCGCCTTTAACGCGGCTTCGACTGTCGCTCCTGTCACATCGGCGGCCGCTTCCGAGGCAGTTCTAGAGGCAGAAATAGAGGCAGAAATAGTGGCTCTCATAGATGCAAATCTTGAGGGCATCCAAGAGGCACCGGGGCTGGCGGTTCCGGGACCTGCCCTTGGAGTTGAGTTTAGAGCTGCCTTTAGCGGTGCTTCTGGCGCTACTAGCTCTGCTGCTTCTAGTATTTCCAGTACCTCAACTATCGCTTCTGGTTCTGGCTCTGGCTTGGTTGCTGCTCCCACTACTTCGGCGGCCGCTTCCGGTATCGCCGCCTCCGTTGCCCCTAGAACTGCATCTAGAACTACCTTTAGAGCTGCCTCTAGCGTTGCCAGTTCTGCTCCTTCTGGTACTGCCAATCGTGCCACTCCAACTGCTGTAGCGGGTAGAGCTCAGCCAGGGGTCCAGGCGATGAATGGATACCGAGGTCAGCCTCATTTGAGTGTTGCTGGCGCAGGAATGGGCCTCGGCGGTAGCGGACAGATGATTCGGCAGCAACAGGTAGCTCCAGCTGTGCAGAAAATGGCTTCAATGTCATCTGGTGCCTCAACTTTTGCTTCTCATTCCGGTTCGGGTGCTGTCTTTGGCGCGGCTTCGGCTACTGCTCCTGCCAGCGTTACTTTGAGTGCTAGAGGCAATATAGCTTTCACGCAGTGTCGCCGCCTTGGCAAGCGTTGAGAAGTATAAGAACGCCTCGGCGGCCCAGCCCAGAGCTTCACAGCCGCCGTCGCACCCGCCATCGGTTTTGCCGGCCGGCCGACCACAACAGGCTATCGGGCACAGAAACCCCTCGCCTCATTCTCCTCTTCGTCCTCCTCCTCCTCATCGTCCAGGAGCAACATCAGTGGCCCTCCCCCGGGTCCAACACCCACAGATCTACCAGCAGGTACAACGACCACAGATCTACCAGGAGGCTAAACCCCCACAGACCATCATCAACCTTACACACCCGACGCCCCCTTTTCTTCCCCATCAACCCCTCCCCGAACACGTACGAGGTCGGCCCTCCTACCACGAGCAAGCTCGAGCTTACAAGCAAAGAATTGGGCGTAATCCTTTGCCCGACATGTTACTGGACGCCCATGTTGAGGAGGTGGAAAAGCGAGAACGGAAAGGGGTTCGTTTCTAGCGTGGTAACGTAAAGAGGAGAAACGGAAACCAGGGCAGCCAAGAAGCACTGGACGGGAGTTTGCCGGTGAGTGGAAGCACAGTGAATGGGTGCCAAGGCACGGCCGGCCAATATTATGTCTCTAGGTAGTCTCCCGGAGGAGTACCGATCTGGGTTTTGAGGTCTCTCGGGTGTTTTTTTGGGTGGAAGAAGCACGGTGCCATGGTTATATCTCGTATCCCGTCACGATAGGAAGCCAATAAAAGGCCACAGAGGGACAACGATGATTGATGGAGTAGATTATCTCTCATCTTTCGATGTCACCATTAGCGAAATAGCGACTATTCCAATAGCATATCTTTTTTTTTTACAAGTAAAGAGTAAAATCCTAAGATTGAGTTCTTGTTAGTCCAAAAATGCCCGTGCGGCCACTACCTTCCATTTGAGCCGCCGATGTGAGCAAGTTTGGTATCGTGACGCTCTTCGGATCGACCCTCGGCTTCAACATCACCTCAACATCACCACTCGATCACTTCTCAACACCACCTCACCTTCAACTCACTTTGGCCTCAACATGGTTTCCATCACCGATTTTGCCGCAGGCTCCACGCAAAATTTCTGCACAGGGCACACAGAAATTTTTCTATTTTAACCCGGCCCCCGACCCCTCCTCTCTTCTCCAGACTTCTTCCTCGCTTCAACCATCACCACTTCGACCCAAACTCGACCACCACCAACCATCTCAACTTTTCCACCTACTCAATCGCCTTTTCAAATCCCCATTGATTCCCACAACTCTTCCCACTACCTTTCCAACTTTCTCTCCATTCTCCTCCCCAACTTCCTCGTCGCATTTTCTCTTTCAACTCGCCACCTCTTGCGACACCGCGCAACACTCTCACAATGCAGCATCATCCGCAGCAATTTCAGCACGGCCAATCGCGCCAGCAAGGCCAATTGCCTCAGCAGCAATTTGGAGGACCTCAACCTCAGAATCTTTTCATGCAGCCTGGCAACTACCAGATGCAGATGCCTTCACCAATCCAGCACCAGCAGGCCCCGCACCGCGGACAGCGTCGGGTTTTTGCGCAATCCTTCCAGGAGAGCGATCTCCCTCAGCAGTACTTCGGACAGTCGCAGTCTCCTCAGCAGCATGCCCAAGTCTTCCAGCACCCCCAGCAGACCATGTATCCCCAAGAGGCGCAAGTCCCTCAGCAGCATGGCGACAGCTTCCAACAACCCCAGCAAGAAGGCCACAACTTCCATCACCCCCAGCAACAGGGCCACAACTTCCAACAACCCCAGCAGGCTATGTATCATCCCCAACAGGCGCAGATGAACTGTCAGCAGGGCGCCACTCAGCCTAACCTCACCAACGATTCCTTCAACTTCAATCAGCAGCAAATGAGTCCCCATGGCAACTAGGAGAATGCCATGGGAACTTCAAACAGCTCGCTGAGCGATTTGAACGTCGAGGCCTTTGAGAATGACCAATCTTTGATGTTGACTGCCAATGACGGCTTCGGCCTCGACAACTTTGGCCTCAACAACTTTGGCGATCTCCAGGGTCAGCAGCAGCAGAACGCCGTTCCTCAGGATGCACTCACCTGGCCATCTGAGAACTCCTTCCATGATCAGGCGTCGCAGGTTGCCAGTCACAACCGTAACAATTCGTCAGTGTCTTTGACTCCGCCTGTCGACAATTCGTATGGTCTTTTCACCAACAGTCCCGCCCAGACTTCGCACAACTCCTTCACCAACACTCCCGCTAAGGACTTCTCAGTTGGCTGGGGTGAAGTCGCCAACAACAACTTCGATGACTTGTCGGCATCTTTTTCTCCTGCGAGCGAGAATCATCAGAACTTCGTTGATCTCACGGGCGACAACGTTGCATTTGGTCAAGAATCGCAAGTTGCCAACTATGGCCAGAACGACCCATTCGCATCATTTGCCTCGCCGGTTGAGACTCCCCAGCAGGCTCTCAACGCCGTACCAGAGAACCAGCTCAATGCTCACGGACACCAAGCCTTCCCCAACGCAGCGGGCGCCCAATCTGTCCAGCAATACGGCTCTCCTCACATTCCCAACACTCCATCTCCTTCTGAACAATCTCCCGCTTCCACAACCAAGAAGTCGACTAAGAAAAGGGCATCTTTGCCAAAGAGCCCTGCCGCCAAGCGCCCTGCGAAGAGAGCTAGAAAAAACAAGACTCCCGCCAACAACGAGCAGCTTGCTGACTCTGAGGCTGTCGACAACGGTCACTTGCTGGAAGACGAAGCTGCCATCGCCGATGCCGACATCAACGAGTATCTCTTGGGAGCTGAGCTCAACCCCCAGGAGTATGAGTATGACCTCGATGCCTCCCTTCGCACCTTTAGCGATTCGATCCCCCAGCGTGTTCCCGCAAGCGAAAATGCGCCTGCTCCTGCCAACAATTTCATCGAGAACGACCCTCTTGTTATATTCCTCAACCAGGAAAATGCTAAACTCAATGCCATGAAACAAGCCAACCAGGTTAGCATCGCAATTCCCAATATTCTCGATAGGTTGACTGATACAGAACAGCAGGCCCAACTGAACAACGTGGCAAATCTTGAGCCCAGCAGCCCTCCCAAAAAGCGTAAGCGCGGCAACTCGACTCGCACGCCAAACGTCAGCGACGCCCCCGCCAAGAAGAGAAAAGTGTCGAAGAAGGCCAAGGCCAAGGGCAGATTGTCCAAGTCGGCCTCCTCGGCCAAGTTCGGTCTCGGAAAAGGCGCGGGTACCGGTCTCAACTCCCCTCGCACCATGTACGTCTTTGAGGATCGCGCCTTCTACCTGATTCCCGCCCAGATCATGCCTGCTTTCCTCGAGTTTGTCTCGACGCCCAGAGAGATTCCGGTCCAGCAGCAGTTTTCCATTGAGCAACAACAGCAGTTTTCCGTTGAGCAGCAGCAACAACAGCTTTTTCCTCAGAAACAACCTCCCGCCCAGCAACAGGACTTTGCTCAGCAGCAGCCTTTCGCTCAACAACAGCCTGCTCCTGTTGAGCAGCAGTTTTCCATTGAGCAACAACAACAGTCTTTCGCTCATCAGCAGCCTTTCGCTCAAGAACAGCCTGCTCCCATCCAACAGGATGCTCCCTTCCAACAGCAGGCCTCCATTGAGCAGCCAGCTCCCGTTCAAGAGCAGTTTGAGCCTGCCTACGACATCGAGGGACGACTCCTCACCCTGCTCGAAGACGACGAAGCCAACGAGCAAAACAACGATGACGACCCTTATGCCCCGGCTACCCGCCGCCCTGTTCCCCTCAGCGAAGCCGCCATCGCCTTTGGCCTCACTAGCCTCCCGACCGACGAGCACAGCCCGTCGCAGTCTCACAACCCATCGCCTGCTGTTAACACCCCACCGCCCGCCGCCCCCYCATTTGCCCCATCGCCCGCAGCCAGCAACAGTGGAAGCAACGCCAGCAGCGGCATTATCGGCAATCCCTCCCCCGAATCCAGCCCTCGTTTCATCCCTAACAACCGTGAGATCATCGCGCGATTCAATTTGACCCCGACAGGCAGCGGCACCGAGCGCGACGCCAGCCACCTGGAGTACTTCATCAACCTGGTTCACAGCAGCGGCCTGTTCGCTTGCGGTCACCACAACGAGATTCCCGGCGGTTTCCGTTGGGAGAGTTGGAAGACTGCTGAGGAGAATCTGCTGGCGCTGCGTCCGTTCTTCGGTACTCTCACCACCAAGGCTTGGTTTGACCAGTGGAAGAAGGGTGAGAATCCGGTCCAGTTGGCTGAGATGGAGGAGGAGTAGAAGATGGCTATCGCTTGGGCGAGATTTGGAGCTTGAACTTGGGGAGTGAAACGATTTCTGTTCTGTGATGGAGAGTGGGAAAAGAGTGTCTCCTCTAGTCAGGCGCCAGAAAGTGGCTGTCTGAATGAACCAGCATTCAACAACCAGCAATCAACAAGTAACAACAAACAAGTGGTTTGGTCTAATGTACCGGCCACACAAAGATATTGGCAGACACTGCCAGTTGACAACAGATCAACAAACAAACAAAGTCGGCAAACAGATCGACAAACAGCACAACGGTTACGGTTTCCTTTTTTTCATTCCATTATTTGCTTTCATCAAACAAACTCACAAAGTCAGTTCATGATCAACATGCTGTTCAATACAACAACAGCACATAAAGATTCATGACAACAAGAGTTTCACGACTTCACGACTTTACGATTTTACGGTCTGTTTTGGTCGGTTTGGTTCGACAGCACAGGTTTTTCAATACTTCGGCATTTGGCACTTGGAAGGAGGGAAAGATGATACCCAGAGATACCCATGATGCATTTTCAGGCGCTTTTTCTTTTCTTTTTCATTGGCAGGGATTCGCGGATAAACAGGTACAACGGTTACGACTTCATGAGGCTACGAGGTTACGAGGTTACGAGGTTATGATCATATGAGCTTACGAGCATACGAAGATATGATACATGACTGATGGTTCTTTCATATGGAACATGGAAGGCAAGGTCTCTTAGAAATTCGCTAGGTGCTCTCTCAAGCATCAACTCCCTTTAAGTTGGAGTGGTTTATGAATGCGCGAGAGAATAGGGTAGGAAAGCCCTCAGCGGATTAGCGAGACAATGGATACGGTTCACAAATAGTTATTAGTTGACGAAATCATTTCAGATGCATATTTGAGCAGCTTGGTGAAGTGATATGTGTGTGCTTGAGTTGTTCATCTTCGAGTATCCAGCGAGACTTGCTCCAGCCGTAGCCATTTGGGAACATGTGTCTCTCAACATTTCGATGATTATCTTCCTGCTCGCACTGTCTGCCCATCACCATTCCATATCTCTATCCTCCTCCTCCTCTTCCTCCTCTTCCTAATGCCTCTAGTAGACATGGTTCCGTCTTCAATACCTGCTCTTGTTGTCTTGATTCCCATCCCAACTCTTAACCCGCATTTCTTCCCATGGCCTTAACAACATCCTTGACATTCAAGCTTCCCTTGTCCTTCTTAACCTCCACCTCCTCGCCCTCCTCGGGGTACGCTTATCCCGCCCACTCTACTTGCCATCTGGGGCTTCCTCGGCTTAAATTTTCTTTTAGGACGGTCACTTGTTCCACTACCGGCACTCGGTCCCTCAGGAGCACTTCCTGTACCCGCACTCCCTCCACTAGGGGCAGACGCTCCAGATCCCCCAGAAGCAGACACTCTAGATTCCCCAGCGGCAGATAATCCAGATCTTTCAGGAGCAGACAATCCAAATCCCTGAGAGGCAGACAATCCAGATCTTTCAGGAGCAGACAATCCAGATCTCCCAGGGGCAGGCAATCCAAATCCCTGAGGGGCAGATAATCCAGATCTCCCAGGGGCAGACAATCCAGATCCGCCAGGGGCAGACATCCTAGGGGCAGACAATCCAGATCCGCTAGGTGCAAACATTCCAGATCCAGGACGTACCGCATGTATCCTAGGTGCCGCAGACCCTCCAGTTCCTTGCAACACCCTATTTCCAACTCCAGCTCCAGCTCCAGCTCCAGTTCCAGCTCCAGTTCCAGTTCCAGTTCCAGTTCCAGTTCCAGTTCCAGTTCCAGCTCCAGCTCCTCTTTCTCCTCCTCCTCCTCCTCCTCCTCCTCCCGATGTACTCCTCGGCGGCACAACCCCCTCCTCCCCTCCCCCCCTCCAACTACCCCACCCCCCATCACCCACAAACCCCCCTCTATCCTGAAAACACGCAAACTGTCCACCCCCTCTCATCGCCTGCCAACCCTCTTTTAACTCAACATCTAGTTTCTCCTCCACAATTTCTCCCGCAAAAGGATACCCCAGCACCTCCGCACACGCCTCCCTACACACTTTTCTCACCCATTCTTCGCTGACTTCGGCCTCGCGGAGTTCGAGAAGGGCGACGGCGCACCGGAGGATGCGCAGCATGGAGGGGGGTAACGACAAATAGCGGGATAGGTAGGGGAAGGGGACGGAGGAGTGGAGGTTGTGGGTTAGGTGGGTGCGGAAGGAGGTGAGGAGAGCGGTTTGGTGCTCTGTGAGGGGTTGGGGAGGGGAGGGGAAGGAGGGGTGAAAGGGTGTTGAGTTTGAATTGCTCGTGAGGGAGGGTGCGAGGGAGGGATGGGGAGGCGGGAGAATGGTGTTGGGCATTGGAACGGGGAGGGAGGCGGATGGGTAAGGGACTTGGAGGTGGTTGTGGACGGGGCCGGGGAGGGGGGTGGGGATGGGAAGGGGGTGGCTGTGAGGGTTGGATAGGGAGGGGAAAATATTGTAGGTTGGGGGAGGGGGGCCTAGTTCTCGGGGTTCGTTTGGGTCTGGTTGTGATTGCTGTTCTTCTGGATGCGGTTGCTGTTGCCGCTGCTGTAGCCGCGGGTCCAGGATTGTAAAGTCAAAGTCGGGGTTGGGCTGTAGCTGTGGTTGCTGCTGCGGTTGCTGTTGCGGTTGCGGTTGTTGGGCCTCATGTTGGAATGTAAAGTCCACTTCGTCGTTGGATTGCGGCTGAGGTTGAGGCTGGAGTAGGGGATCGGACTCGGGTCTGTATCTAGAGGGCAAGCGGGCTACGGCATCGACTAGGAAGGCGGACAAGGGGGATAAGGGTTCCTTTTTTGATGTTGGTGCTGTTATGGCTGTTGTTGTGGTTGTTGTTGCCGTTGTTTGGGGGTGTTGATGACATCTGGATGTTAGGGCCGCGTGTTCGCGGTTGCTGCGGTAGACGGGAAGAGGAGGAAAGTTGCTGTCAAGGTGAGGAGAGGATTGGGCCACGAATTAAGTACAGAAAGTAAAAGTTCACCTCGCCAGTTCCTGTATGTTCTTCAATAAGGATTCGATGGGAAGTGGAAATCAGAGAGGCTGGATGTCTTTCAAGGTAAGATGCAAAGAGACATACCTAAATATAAAGCACACTACTCTCTGAGATTGTCTAGGCTTTTCCGTTACGATAATGCTTTGCTAGTTTGTACATGGCGACCACGGACTAAACTTGTGGAAAGACTGTTTGGGATATTTTGTTCACGTCAAACCGAAGAAGGAGAAGAAGGCCGACAATTGCAGATCCCAAACCACTTGTCTCGAGAAAACGATATGTACTCTGGCATCTTCTGGGAGATAGTTTGACGATGCGTTTTTCACTACATAAAACAGGCAGATGGTCAGTGTTGCGGACGCCATGAAACCCAACAAATACACTCACTAACAGTTGCCCACACCCAACTGCAACGCCCAAACTCTCGCCGCGCCCCGACTGTATTTGCACACCTCCTTTCCCTCTCCTCGCAGATGACTACTCCAGGTCCTAACGGCTCTCAAAGTGAGAGGCTCCATCCAGCTACATCATCCTCACTCTCTCCACCCCCTTCTTCCCCTCGTCCCCTTCTCGATTCCCAACCTAAGCCGCCATCCCCTCTCCCATACCGAAGCACCAGGAGCAAGTCCCTCCCCCAAGCATCACCATCAAAGATAACAACATCATCCACCACCACCGCCACCACGACCACGACCACGACCACGAAGCCAACCTTCTCCGAGATCTCCTCCCTCTACCAGTACACCTGGGATCGCATCGACGACCTGAAAATCATCACAGGTGCCCTCTGCGAGCGACTGATTGCGCTAGAAGACACCGTGGCCACCTTGGACGAAGACGATAATATGGAAATCTTCACGAAGAAGGCTTTTGATATGGCGACAGAGGACCAGCTCATAGCGATGATTGCGGAGCAGTTTAAGGAGACTGGGACGAAAATAGCGGATAGAGGGACGGATGTGGGTTTGGGAGAGTGTGATGGGAAGGGGGATGGGAATGTAAAGGGGCTGGGGAGTGAGAATGGGGATAGGAATGGGAACAGGAAGGGGAGTGGGGATGGGAATGGTAAGACCAAAATGGAGGGAAGGAAGAAGCAGAGGGCCACAGTCAGTGATCCAGAAACGGTCAGTGATCCAGACACAGACAGTGATCCCGATTTGTAATCTCTGCAAGCACCGAGTCCCTGGAGGCAAAGACAGACGCAAGGGAATGCCAAACTATTGCAGTAATGTCACTAGGAAAGACAAAGAGGAGTGTTCGTGGGGGACTGGCTGTGGGGGAAGTGTTTGGACTCATGGGGGAAGCAAGGAGACACAAGAGACTGAGTACTGTACCTGTAGTACAAACATGACGATGGAGGTAGTCTCCTCATATTTACCGGTTCGATGCAGCGAGCATATACAATTGGGTATCCCCCGTGGGCGCCAGTTACCCAGTCCCGCTCCGGCCTAATGAAGCCCTCCGGGGCGGACACTCGCGAGTTTTTGCCCAATTAACCCACAAGAAAGACGATCAAATGTCAACTCAACGTGCCAAATGCACCAATGAAGAAGCCTCAACGCTTCATGGATCCCTATGGACCTCAAAGGCCCTCCAAAGCTATTGCAAGATGGGAACCGCGTCGAATCGGAAAGTGTAAAGACGCTTGTTGGAGCAACATATGACCCCATCAATATTGTACTTGTGGCAAAAGGCAATGCGGCCCGGGCCGCGGTCGGCCATTCTCGTGCGCAGTTTCGGAAAGGTACCTGAGAGCGATCCGTCGTCGGCCCATGATAACCGCATGGGTGTAAGAACATCTTCCAGTGGGCGGGCCCGGCGAGTAAAATTTTCGTCGAAAGTATGAAACCACCACCACGGATCAAGATAAATCGTCTCAGCAATGTGATCTGATGGTTGTGTATCTCGTAAGTGCTGAAGGAAGACTATGGTCGTGTTGTTTTGTTGGAATTCGTGAGTGTCATATTCCAGCCTGGTTCGACAAGGCTTTGTTTACTTCAGTCAGGGGTACACAATGGTCTTGCTTTTCTTGGCCGAACACCTGAAGATCTTGCTGATCTCCCCTGGACTACCTGCCAAGAGCCATCAAGGTGCATCAACGTGTTTTAGATCCATCATAACTTGTAGAGCGGATGCTCCGAACGCTTGTCGTCGGTTGGATGTTGGTCTTGTGATCGTGTGGTTGTCCAGATCAGGGAAACGGATGGGCCGAGCACACCCGACGACCCGATTACATCCGCGGGTATATCGCAAATAGAATCCCAACAAGGCCAACACTTGACCTTGCTGAACCAAGTTGTTCTTGAATTGGTTTCTTGTTGTAATGATAATCGTAGATTCATATTGTCCGGATCGTAGTGTCGGGGACTGTCCAGGGCTCGAGAGGTTGTATAGATCTGCTCACCACATCCGATATTGTTAGCCGACTGTCATAAACGTGTAAGTGATAGGGTGTCAGTAGCCTCGTAGCCGCGTCCTAACAGCCAATGTTTCGTGACGTCAAGTGAGGGTCTGGACGGTGACCAGGAGKACCCTTCTTTTGGACAGCTGCAGCTACTTGACAGCTTGGAATCCGGGGAGCATGAAGGCCAATGCCGGTAGCAGGCGGCTTTGCCCATCGAACATTACCGGGCGTGTGGCTATTCAGGGGAAAGGGAACGCCAACAGGAGTCGGGAGTCCGGGCCAAGCTGGCAGCATTCCTCCGGACCGTTCCGGTGAATGGGGCCCGACGATAACGGTGTTGCCGAAGGGCCAGGGTTTTGCCAGGGTTATAGGTGCATTTTGGGCGGCTTTTGGTCAGTTTTAGCCAGGGGTTTGAATCGCAGTTCCCATGTTCCGATAGCTCCTCATCTACCCCGCGAAAAGCTGTCAAGACGATCCCGCCTTGCCCACAATATCGAAGTTAAAGTTCGGGCAATGACGGTGTTGGTTCGTTTTTACCCCCTTTTCCCCAGATCCACTGTGGTTCGCGTTCCATCGAGGGCGTTGTCTAGCAAGGCACAAGCTGGGATAGGGGAGTGTTTTTGTTGATGTTGGATTATCGTGGCCGCGGCGACCAGCCAACCAGCAGCACCGGCCGACACTTGGGCTTGGCATCTGTACAGCAGGACGAACTGAAGTATTGGGTATCATGTGTGGCTGCTGTTGATATCGAGTTTGTTCTCTAGCTGTGGCTTGACTTGTGGCGCAAACAGCAGGGAAGAGCTTCAAGCCTTCTCTCAAAGCTCAACAAGCAAAAGATATCGGAGTGGGGCCGAGATGAGCTGCCGAACGGGAGCTATGGCCATGCAATCCACTTGGGAGCAAGATCATGACGAATTATCCAGTCATCAGTTTCAGCCTGGCAAAACCTAGGCTTTTGTTGGGCAAAGAATGCTTGAGAAACCAAGTGAATGAATAGGCAGATTTGAGAGGACAGAGGTAGCCAACGATGGTCTTGAAACTGACAGCGTGGACAGTCGACAGAGAGGGTGCAGACTGCAGCTCCGCTTGGGCTGGGGGTCTCGGCGAGAGGGGGACGGATGGGGAAACGACGAAAATGGAAGACAGTCACCGTCGTCGGTCTTGAGCCGAATGCCTCCAAACTTTCCCGTAGCCCATGCCATGTTGGCCATGTTGGATCCCATCTTGTTCCTTACCGACTGTCTTGGTTTCCATATTCCGCTCCGTACCTTACCGGATGCCCCGTGTCAGCTGAGCAGGTCCTTGTTAGTTGGATACATGCGTTGTTGCCATTGTTGTTTTTTGATGTTGATGCTGGTGATGATGGTGTTGACAGTCAGTCTCGGATGGAGGACGGAGGACGGCATGCAACGCGATGCATGAGCGATTTCGAGCTGTCAAGACTATCAATAAGCTTGATAAGAGCTAAGCAGTCCAGACGGAAAGAACCAGCCTGATCCCCGTTGCCGATTTTCTCTACCAGCAAACAAAGGCCCGATGAGAAAAGTGATTCTCTGGGAATTTCGGCGCCTGGCCCGTTAGCCTGGTACGAGACCGGCGCCGCGGCCCCCGGTGACGGAGTGTGTTTTTTTGGGGGGGAAGGCCCGGGCTCGCAGTTGGAGAGCAGTCAGAAATGTCAGCATCGCCATCTTGACTAATTCAATTCCTGTTGGTATTACAAAGACTGAACCCGTGAAACACACAACGTGATCGTAATCCACGGAGTCTCCGGCAAGACCTGTCTCATCGTTGCCTCTTGTCGGCGGCTTTCAAAGAAGGATGGGAATCTCTTCAAGCCAAGGGCGTGGCCGAGTACGGCGTACCCTTTGAGCAGGGTGGAGAGTGAGGTACTGCGCTAACACCACACGCCAAGCCATTGGAGAGTCGCCCCACTTCATCCCACCATGTCCCATCACAGCCCACCACAGCCCACCATGGAGCAAAGCGGTGATGATGCAACCGCGATGGGAGGCGGCTGGTGGGATGGAAGGAACGAGCAGAAACCACCCACTGACCACCCCACCTCGTGCCAGTCGGTGCCAGTCACCGAACCAAAATTATGTCGCTCATGCCACTACGGTGACATTGGCAGGCATTGAAAGCGTTGGCAGGGGTGATGAGGAGCTCCCTCCTCTTTTGCCCCTCCTTGCCGACCGGGGATTACATACTGATAACTTACCAGACTGGACACGAGCAGGGCAGCTGGAGTCGGCTGGGAAACTAGATAATAGATACAAGAATCTCCTCCGCCTCCCAACTTTTTTCTTTCTTTCCTCCTCTTGCTTCATCATCATCCTCGCGATACCCTCATCTTTCTAACCAAAGCCCTTTTCAAACCACATCAGGTATGTTGTGACTGCCCCTGTATCTCCAGAAACACGGAAACACCTGCCCTCCATCATCCCAAGCTTCCTTCCTCAACACTTCCAAATATGTCAACATCACCTGTCAGCGGCGGCGGCGGCAGCAGCAGCAGAAGCAGAAGCAGAAGCAGCAGCTACCCCGCACCTCCTTCGCTCCCTTCCTGTCCCCGTCCCCGTCCCATCCCATCCTCAGTCAGTTCCTCCCGCCTTGCTGCCAAGCTGCGTACAGCATCTGTGTCTGCGTCTGTTTCCCCCAAGAAGTGGACGACACTCAGACCTGTCATGGATGCTGGTGGGAGTGGTGGCATTGGAAGGAGGGTTGGAACCGATCCTGCCTGCAGTCGGTCCTTCCATCTTTTGGACGCTCCCTCGTCCAATTGTTCTGCCACGCAAACATGGCAACGAGGGAACTGGACCGAAGAGGAAGGAAGGGCAGGCAGACAAGTCCGGCATTAAACCCAGACTTTCCCTCGTCCAAACACTTTCTTCATCCTACCACTCATCGTCTTGCAACCTTCAACAACTTGCTTCACAACGTCTTGATACTTACCAGTCTTCAATCCAACAGTCAAAATGGTCGTCAAGGTCGGCATCAACGGTTTCGGCCGTATTGGTCGCATTGTCTTCCGCAATGCCATCGAGCACGATGACATCCACATCGTCGCTGTCAACGACCCCTTCATTGAGCCCAAGTACGCTGTAAGTTGGCCTCGCACACATACATCGCTTGTCTCATATGACACTCAGACTCTGACCATCATCCCTCTTACAGGCGTACATGCTCCGCTACGACACTACCCACGGCAACTTCAAGGGCACCATCGCCGTTGAGGGTTCCGACCTCGTCGTCAACGGCAAGAAGGTCAAGTTCTACACTGAGCGCGACCCCGCTGCCATCCCCTGGTCTGAGACCGGTGCCGATTACATCGTCGAGTCCACCGGTGTCTTCACCACCACCGAGAAGGCCTCCGCCCACTTGAAGGGTGGTGCCAAGAAGGTCATCATCTCTGCCCCCTCTGCTGATGCCCCCATGTACGTTATGGGTGTCAACAACGAGACCTACGACGGCTCCGCCAACGTCATCTCCAACGCCTCTTGCACCACCAACTGCTTGGCTCCCCTCGCCAAGGTCATCCACGACAACTTCACCATCGTCGAGGGTCTCATGACCACCGTCCACTCCTACACCGCCACCCAGAAGACCGTCGATGGTCCTTCCGCCAAGGACTGGCGCGGTGGCCGCACTGCTGCTCAGAACATCATTCCCAGCAGCACTGGTGCCGCCAAGGCCGTCGGCAAGGTCATCCCTGACCTCAACGGCAAGCTCACTGGCATGTCCATGCGTGTCCCCACCGCCAACGTCTCCGTTGTCGATCTTACCGTCCGCCTCGAGAAGGGTGCTTCCTACGATGAGATCAAGGAGGTCATCAAGAAGGCCGCTGAGGGTCCCCTCGCTGGCATCCTTGCCTACACTGAGGACGAGGTTGTCTCTTCTGACATGAACGGCAACCCCGCCTCTTCCATCTTCGATGCCAAGGCTGGTATCTCCCTCAACAAGAACTTCGTCAAGCTCGTCTCCTGGTACGACAACGAGTGGGGCTACTCTCGCCGTGTCCTCGACCTCATCTCCTACATCGCCAAGGTCGATGCCTCCAAGGCTTGAATCGGTTGCGTTCCCGCACGGTTATGAAGTAATGGTCTTTTCCTAGATATGAAAAAAGGGCAATGATTCCATGGGATTGAACTCGAGCATATTGGATCTCGGGCAGTCCTGCTTATATTAAAATAATATCCGAACTCAAATAGATACCAAGTTCACCTCCAATTCTGCTCCTGACTACGCATCGTGATATGATTTTTATGTTTGTCTAGACTGCGGTATCTGAATAGCTGTGATCAATTCAGTCAACTGTGCACACTTGTGCCACAGGTCATGACAATCTGCCCCGGGCCTCTCGGCGACGGTTTGCCAGCAGTGAACCGCTCCAAAGCATTGAAAGTACCTTCGGTGAGCGTAAACATCAAGCGTGTATGCTGAGTAATAGGCCAATACCTTGCTAACCAGACGTGTTACTTCTTTCTAGAACCTATCTGCCTCTGAATTGACTGGCCATAATACAGAACTTCGAGTATAAGTGGCCTGAGAACACCATGTTCCTAAACAATCGATGATTGGCAATTCCCATCAGTGGCATGACGATATGACAACATGAGGCGAAGTCAAAGGAAAAAGGGGTGGGTGGTATTCGCTGTTACCGTTACCGTGGTATCGACGTGAGAGTGTGGTCTGACAACGCCTTATCGGGCTATACGATCAACGGTCTAACCCTTTGCCGCCCGCTGCCGCCCGCTTGTGTGGTGGTAGACGTCAAGGTGCCTGCCTGCATGTCTGGATGTCAAGGATTAAGGGTTTCGCTCTCATAAACAGTCTTCTTCAGAAAGCTCATGATGTGGATCTATCTAGATATCGTCAGGAGTATCGAGATGATCGGTTTGTCACGGTATTTGGCAGTTGAGGTGTGATAGGAGGAAACAGGAGACTCACACCGGTATGTAGGTTTGGCCACTGAGTAACTGGGGGCAAATTCGGGCACCTTGAAACGGCCTTGACGACGACACTGATGATGACCTTGATGGCATGTTGGGGGCATGGATGGTCGCGAAGAGCGAAGAGCGAAGAGTATGGAAGGACTCACGAGAGAGTCAAGGCGAAGCAAGGTGGTGTCAACGCGGGAGCTGGATGTAGACAACTGGGCAAGTTGTACGTACACTGACTGACAACTTGACAAGTGATGAACGTTGATGTAATATGTATATTCACTGCCATCAACTGTGACAACATGTTGCCCTTTTTCACTTGAGAATGCTAGGATGGGATGGGATTGTAACGGATACGACCGAGAAGTGGGAGGAAGGATGAGAGTGGAATATCCGAGTTTATTTTCTACGTGGGTTGATTGTTTTGTTTACTTTTGACAACAGTTCAACATAGTCTACGGATGGAAAGTGTGTACGAAGGAATCTGGTAAGATCAGTGGGAGACAGGACCAAGGTGGACGATGTCATTCTGTAAGAATACCCTCATCATTTTCAATTTGTGCCATCTACATGATTGTACCTGCTTGTTGCTTTGGTCACCAGGGATAAGAAACAGGCACGGCGCACATTCAACCAAACAGGTCACTAAAAAGAAAAAGTTGCTTTCAGTCTTTTAATTGTTTTTCCCGCTGTGTGTCTATCTATGTTTTAGCCCATTGTCGAGAAACCATCCATGCATTTGCCGTAACTAGTCTCGTATCAGACCAAACGAACCGTCTATTTTGTATACTCCCATACCATACCAGAATCAACCGAATAAGAGAAACAAACAAACCCAGTCCGATAACCTCCATTGTCACCAGTAACCATCAACGACATATGCCATTCCTTCTTACTAAAAAGCAGCACCTCCCAACCCCTCCCCCGCCAAATTCTTCAGACTCCTCTCACTCAAATCACTCTTCAACTCAAACGCCTTGCTTTCCCTCTCCATCTTGCTCCACATCCTCAAGCTCCTCCTCAGCTTCTCCTTCTTGACATTCAGTTCCTCCCTGATTCTTTCTTCATCCTCCATCAGCTTGCGGTGGTGCGGGTCCAAATCCTTGGTGACGCCCGTCAACATGGCCGAGCCGGTCGACGGGTCCAGCTTGCCGACGCCGGGGATGAGCGGGGGCATGCTGGACATGAGGGATTGCGTGAGGGTGAGGGACTGCTGCTGATGGCGCGGACCGTGGTGGCCATGGGAGTGTGCGTGAGCCGCGGGGCCGGTGGGCGGGTTGAACGGCTTTGCGGAGCTGCTGAGGGAGGGAGAGGGGGAGGAGGTGGAGACGACGGGTGCGGAGGCGGACGAGGTAGCGGCTGCGGAKGCSCGAGGRCCGGTGGGGATGTTGTTGGCGTTGCTGGGGCCGGTGGGCG